>OX101783.1:64819820-64879820 GCA_944452715.1 Ophion slaviceki | reverse complement strand
CCATGAAAGTCCCTTTGCACTCTGCTCGAGAGTTCCCCCCTTAAAGCACAAAGAAAAATCTGAACGCGCCTTACAGTGTGGGTTTTTGGTACCCGTCTACACAAGCACACACGTTGCGGGCATATATATATATATAAATGTACATTTATATGCACACATCTATATATAAATATATATCCATATATATGGGATACTCCACGCCATTTCAGCCAGCCCGTGACGCGGACCATTTGTGGTTTTTCTGATTTTGTTTGTTGTAAAATTGTACCCCATGGAAGGAATATCCACACAAATTTTTAGATTTTTAACTTTTCTGTTTTAGGAGTTGTCATTTTTCAAAAATGTCGATTTCAGAAGTTTTGGAAACGTTTAAATGCTCATAACTCCTGAACTAGTTGAGATATCGACAAATGGCACTATGTATATTTTTTTCATTTTGAAGCATACTTTCGTAAAAAATCTGAAAAAAATTATCCACTATCAATGTCAACGTTTTTTTTGCTTCTAAAGAGAAAACTATTTTTTTAAAGATGATTGCCCATTTTTTATTTTTTTAAAAAATTCTCTGAAATAGAGTGACTCATTGCATTATTTTTAAGACTAGTCTCACCGTGGGCCCATTTTTCTTTCTATTCTTTTTCGACTTAATTATATTTTTTAAAAACTTTTTTATCATTTTAATGTCCAATAATTTTATTAACGGGCCAGTCCACTCTGGAGCCACGAAAAAAGGGTATTTTCGCGATTTTCTTGAGGATTTTATGAAAGATATGAATATAAAAGTTGGTAGGCTTGATAAATAAAGTCTTGAAATACATTTTTTTAAATTTAATTCATTTTTATTAATTTTTATGTACAAAAAAAAATAGTTTAACGTAACGCCTCAAAAATAGGTGGGCTAGGCAGCTCCATCACAACTCGGCAACGGCTTGTATGAAACAAAAAAATCAAAGTCCATTAGATTCAGTATGACACCAGCTACAAAATGACCCTCGGATATAAAGTTTTCTCAAAAAATAAAAAAATGGCAGATGAAAAACGAAAAAAGTTAAAAAAACGCGTTTTTTCGCAGTTTGTCGCAAAAAAAGAGTAAAAATCGAAATGTTAAAACCATCGATCATCATCTTGTTGCGAATCATGTTTACAATATGTGGTTCAAATTTCAAGAGAATTGGTTTATTTGTTTTAGAGATACGATGGAGCTAGATTTTGAAAACGTTTCCAGAAAAAAACGCGTTTGAACTTTATACTATGAAAAACTCTTACCTAAACTCAATCGGCAATTCCTGCACCGTACAAAATCCCTTCTGATTGCTCATCATCGTCGATTTCTTCAAGTCTTGCTTGCATTCGATTTTTTGAAATTTGCAAAGTGGACTGGCCCCTTAATGATTTTATGATTTCCAATTCGACTTCGACAGGCCAGAAACGGTTTACCTTTCAAATTAAAAAAAATCGTTAAATTTAGCACAAATAAAAAATAAACCGTTTCAGGCCTGTCGAGGCCGAATTGGAAATCACAAAATCATTATTAGCATTATTTGAACATTAGAATGATAACAATCGTCTTAAAAATATGATTAATTTAAAAAAATAGAAGGAAAAATGGGCCCACGATGAGACTAATCTTCAAAATCGTCGAATGGGTCACTCTACTTTAGAGAATTTTTTAAATAAATATAAAAAAGTCAATCATCTTTTAAAAAAAATAGTTTTCACTTTAGAAGCTAAAAACTCTGACTTTGATGGTTGATAATTTTTTTTTCATATTTTCAACGAAAGTATGCTTCAAACTGAAAAAAAATTATACAGTGAAATTTTTCGACATCTCATTGCTTCAGGAGTTATCAGCGTTTAAACGTTTCCTAAACGTCTGAAATCGACATTTTTTGGAAAATTATAAATCCTAAAAGAGAAGAGATATAAATCTAAAAATTGGTGTGGATATTCTTTTCATGGGGTACAATTTTACAAAAAAAATTAGGAAAACCAAAAATTGTCAGGGTAGCTGAAATGACGTGGAATATCCCATATATATGTATACATACACATTTATATATATATATATATATATATATATATATATATATATATATATATTCCTGTCAGGGTTACACGCTCGAAAGGTTATGCCGCTGCGTACGCTGCAGCCAAAAACACCTTTTACACGTCACGCCCGATTCCATTCCGCAACAAACGTCTCGCTCTCGAATCGTAATTTTTCCGCAGCCCCTCATCCGACACATTAGCTCCCCCCCCCCCCTGCCGGTACGGATGTCTGGCTCTGTCTCTCTCTCTCTCTCTTCTGCTCTTTCTATCAAATCGATTTCGAATAGACTCACTCTGAAAATGCTCGGATGATGAGCTTATTGCCCGGAAGCGAGCCGCCAAATGTACGTATTCTTCGAGAAAAATGAGGGTCGGAGAGACCGCCCAGAAGCGATCCGTGTTAAGTAAGAAGAAATGAAAGAGAAACAGGGTTAATAATGTTTCAATTGACTGTTGAGAAAGGTGAGAGATTTTTGTGTTCAATTATCGACGGGGCGTGAATTGTTTTTGTGTTGTATCGTCTCTATGGTGGTTTCGTGATGACGTAATTGGTCTCCTGACGGTGTCTTCGTGAAACTTGGCAATTGGACAATTTTGCAGAAGAATATGAGACATTGGCCATGATAGTCGGATCTGAATAATTGCTGGTCGGAATGTGCGACGGCAAAGGCTTTATAGAGCGATCATGTATGTCTCTGGGGATTTACGGTTAGTTATCAGGTACGACGAGAATTGGGCAATAACGTTTTTTCGAACCTAAGTAAACGCGAACGAATCTTAAGGCGGGATATACATTTACAAAGATTGCAAATCAGTTAATTTGTTTTATTCTTTAAACGGTAGAACTAGATACACTACTCCAAAAAATTAAAGGAACAGAAAATTTGTTCAATTTTTTTAGTGTTTTTAGTGTTTCGAATTTTTTATTATATTTCACATGCAACTAGTGCAAAGTTGTGAAAAAAGTCGACGAAAATTGGTATTTTCATTTTGATGATGGTTACACGATGTTTAGGAACAATACACTTGTTTGTTTAATTGTTTTGTAAAACTTTGATCAATCGATCCGGGAAAACTGTTCGATGGATCAATTTGGAAATTTGCAAGGCTGTTGAGTGTACATTGAGGTAAAAAAATCCCGGCGACGTTATAGTAAAATCGTGCTGTCGCTGAAAAACCCCGGAATCGCCGAAAATTAGAAGAAGGCTAGATTTTTGACAGGTGATTTTATAGGTGCCGCGGGTACTGAATACAAGTTTGCCTAAAAATCGGGGTGTAGGGTCTTTTTTAGGGGATGAAAGGAGATGAGGGTGGATTAATGCTAAACTACAACCCCTACTAGGTCGGCGCTGTGAGACAAAATATGCAGAACAATCCGGGCTTTAATTTTGTCCACAGCGCCGAAGTCGTGGAAGTTCATTTTGGGGGTGAAAAAGTGGGGTGAAATTTTGAAAAATCAGTTTTAATTCAATAACTCTTTAGAAAAGAATCGTATACTTTTTGTTCAAATGGGAACGTTGTAGCCTTTGAAAAAACGCGCCGATCGAGTATTTGATCATCACTCTTCGATTATATCTTTACCCCCAAAAAATGGTTGAAATGCAAAAAAAGATTATTTATTGAAGAAGTCAAAAACAATCGATTTTTCGGGTATGGTTCAAATGTACGAAATGTAGAGAATAATTTTCTGTATATTTTCATTTCTATGGACCACCCTTGAATTTTGAGTTTCCAACCCCTCTCGGGGGTTGAAAATTCAAAATGAAATTCTGGGAAATCTATTGACCGTACGAATTCGCCGCCGTAAAAGAATTTGTAGCTTGAACCCTCAGTTACATTTTTGTCCACAGCGCCAAACGCGTATCTCTTTATTCTCGGTCAATAGTTTTCCCAGAATTTCATTTTGAATGTTCAACCCCTGAGAGGGGTTCGAAAACCAAAATTCAAGGGTGGACTATAGGAACGAAAATATAGAGAAAATTATTTTCTACATTTCGTACATTTAAACTATCCCCGAAAAATCGATTGTTCTTGAGTTATTCAATGAACAATATTTTTGTTTGTACTTCAACAATTCTTTCGGGAGTGAAGATATTATTGGAGAGGGATGATCAAATACTCTATCGACGCGTCTTTTCAAGGGCTACAACGTTCCCATTTGAACAAAAATTGTATGAATTTTTCCTAAAGAGTTATCGAATGAAAACTGATTTTTCAAAACTTCACACCACTTTTTCACCCCCAAAATGAACTTCCACGACTTCGGCGCTGTGGACAAAAATAAAATCCGGATTTTTCTGAACACTTTGTCTCCCGGCTCCGACCTCGTAGGGGTTGTAGTTTGGCATTAATTCACCCTCATCCCTTTTCATCCCCTAAATAAACCCTGCACCCCGATTTTTAGGCAAAGTTGGATTTAGCACCCGCGGCACCTACAAAATCAGCTGTCAAAAAACTAGCCTTCTATTTTTTTCCGATTCCAATATACAGCACGACTGTACTATTAGACTTTCCATCAATATTTGTAAAGTAGTGGTGGATTTACTGAAAAACCATATTTTTTTTTCAAATTAATGCTGAGGGTGAGAAAAAAAATTCACTAAAAATCAACGGAAAAGTGTTGTAGGTAATTTATTGAAGTTTTCAAAGCGGCCCTTCGATTCCCTGTGCGATCATTGGCTGCTGAGATATCGATTATCAAAGACAAAAGGGTATTTTTTCATTCAAAGTCGGATATCTCAGCAAAAAATTGACACAGATAGACAAAAAAAACCAAACTGATGCTGAAAAAACAAGCTAACCGAACTACATACTGACTTAACTGAAATAAAATTCCCGAGCGCGTGAACCCTGGAAAAAAACAAGAAAATTTGTATTTTTTTTCTCCCGCTATTTCTTATAATTCGGGATAACTGTAGCTTACGAAAATGGTTTGCCAAAAGATCTCGGAACTAAAAACTTGAAGCTTCAAAATGCTTTTTTTTTCATCTCGATACGAACATTGTTCACATAGATACAGTGCTTAAAAAAACACTAAAAGAAATTGAAGACATTTTTTGTTCCTCTAATTTTTTGGAGCAGTGCATCTAGAATATTTTCCGAAAGGTTTAAAGCGTAATTCGAAAAACTTCTAACGTTCCAGCCTGTCAACGCAAGATTACTAAAAAACTATTAAGCCGATTGAGTTGAATCTTGGTAGAAAAATTGATAATATTGCGACTTTCTACTTGACAAAAATTGTTTTGGAAAAATTAGAAAAAAAACTACTAGTTTTTCAATCCGAATTGCACAGAAATTTGGCGTGAAATGTTAATTTCTTTTGTAAATGCGTACCATATTCTGGAATTTGCATTTTCTCCATTCTAATTACTGTCAAATAGAAACTATATATGTTCTGACTGAAAAAAGGTTGAGAATTGTTTTGCAAATCAAAGTCTGTGAATTAAAAAAATCGATTTGTACACTTAAATATACTATTGAAGTATACCTACATTTTGATACATGTAGAATAATTATTTCTTACTTAAAGAATCCTTCAAAGTTGCTTAATTGTTTCCCTTTTGATTTTATATTCCGGATAAGTTCGTCTAAAATAGAGCATAGATACCAGTTTTCGATAATATCGGAAACGTCGGATCAAAAATCCGATATTGAACTCGAGTAATACTGATATTTCGATAGCAGAATTGAAAAAATAAAAATATTATAATTCTGATTATTTCCGTTGAAGTTATTTTTACTTTTGTTTAAATTACGTTTAACAGCCTTAAAATTTTATGATCTACATGAAATATTTCCAAAGTGTCAACTTATTTATCCACGAGTGTGAAATCGGAAAGGGCCTTTTCTTCCGCGGCTTCCGGTGTAGACATTTGAGTCGGGAACAAGTACTGCCCCTGATCTGCCTTTCCTAGATAATATCAGGCTGTGGTCGGGCCTTCCACCCTGGAGTAGGTTCGCAATGTAACGGGTCTAAGGCTAAGCCCCGATCCGCCGTTCCCTTTCTGGTGAACTGATCAGGAACAGGCCGGAGAACAAGCGGTAAATGACCAGGAAAGTTGTAGGGAATAGATCGGGAAATAACCAGGAACAAATGAGAAAAATAAAAATGACGTTTCAGCGTATTCGGAATCCTTAAGGCGTTACACCCACTTGTAGCGCAAAAAAGGCCTTTTTCATGAATTTTTTTTAAAGAAAACTACAAAACTTTTTTAATCGATCAATATACCATCTTAAAGAACACATCTTGAAGAACTTTTAGTAATTTTTTTATTGAAAAATATTACATTGTTTAGTGGCAAATGGCCGTCAATGAAATAATGTTTTTATATACACGGTTTGCGGTGACCAACATTGCGGCGAAGTGGATCATATGAAAAAACAATGCGGATGGATTTAGTCTAATATAAGTATAAACTAGTCTTTAATCGAAGGATTTTTAAAAATATTCATTTTTCACAAAATGGCGGACAGTCAAAGTTAATGGTTCGATTTTAACGAAAAAAAACGGCCGTTTTTTGGCTATAAAACGGCCATTTTTTTTCGAAAAAAAAAATCGAACGATTAAAGACTACATTTTTATGTATTGAATAAGCCTGCAAAACTTCAAGAAGATCGGTTTATTAGTGTTCGAGTAATCTTGGTCACCGACTTCAGAAATGCCATTTTGAGAAAAACGCGTTTAAAGTTTTAATTTCAGTTTACACGAAGAAAATATTTTTTTTTTGTAAACTTACATAGAGTCATCTATTCCGGGCCCATACTTCTGTATGGGCCCGGATACTTATACTTCAAAAACATGCAATAAAAAAAATCGATTTTTTCAAAATCGCAAGTGGGGGTAACCCCTTAAAGTGGTAAAATCGGTAGTGTGTTCAATTTAGTATTTCGAAAACATATTGTTTGTTTGTTATCTACTTGCTAATGTAGTAAATGAGTGTATACATACGCTTGCTCGCATTTCCTGATAGGCAAAGAGACAGAAAAACATACACAGATCACTATCCGAGCGAAAAAGGCCTAGAGTGCAAAGTGCTATATCGCAAGTATCGAAAAATCATAAGCGTAAGTGCACGCTGTAAGTATGGCACTGTTGTACGTGGTACAACTCTCAGGACGAACTTTTATCCTCGTGCGATGGTACCTTGTTTATGCGAAGCGCTTCGCTTGTAGCCACCTGACGGATTATTGGCGAAATACATTCAGGTCAAGTCTTCCCCGCCAGAACATTGATATTTCCCAACATAGCGACAAGGCGTTCTAAAACCACGAATAACTTGCTTTACTTGTTTGCCTCAAAATAATTTGGCTATTCTTGATGCTCAAATCATTAGTTATCGTCATCCCGGTATTTATGATAAGCATTGTTATCCTCGTCGATTATCATTGATAAAATGAATGCTTTTAATGATGAATAGAATTGCGACAGAAGTATTAGTTTCATCCCAATCAATTATAAATATCTTTGATGAGGTGAAAAGCAAAGTACCTTTTCTTTAGCTCTTAAAGGCAGATTCCGCTTTTCAGAACATGTCAATGTTCTCGCCAGGTAGACATTACGTGAAGATGTACTTGGTCGCAATGTATCCCGGTCAGAAGATTGTAATTTCCAAACATAGAGGGTAAGCCGTAAAAAACGATTTTGCGATCTTCCCGGTTTGTTCCCTAGGCGGGCCCGGTCAGATAAATCAGACAAGGCGAGTCTGGTCAGGGCCGGACACAAAGTAGGGAATGCCCGGTCACATTTCTGCACGGGTTACAACCTGCAATAAGGTAAGGTCATCTCTGAAAGATAAAACATGCGATACCCTCTGTTTGCTTGCGGTCATTGTTTCAACAATGTCAATCTCGTTAATTACAGTGGCCATGCTGTCGCGTGCCTGCCGCAAACTATGCCATTTTTTTGCATTCTGGTAGCTACTACTACCCTGACTTGCATAAAACTACCTAATTTTCATTTAGCTTGCATCCTACTTATTTGATTTGCATAAAAGTTCCTTTTTTGTTTGTTTATTTATTTTATATTGTCTTGGATATATTCAATTAAAGAAATTGTGATTTTTAATAAACACTGTGGTTTCACTTACCTATACACTATAATTTCTACAACTTTCATCTTCACTTTCAAGCCTCTAACGTTTTTAATCAAGTTTTCACAAAAAAATATCGGAATACCGGTATTCCGATATTAAAGCTTGTTGATATCGAAATAATACAGGTAATAGAAGAAGCTCCGATAATCCAAGCTCTAGTCACAAATCTCATATCAAGAATCCTCATGTCTTTTAAGGCGTTACCCCCACTTGTGGCGCAAAAAAAGCCCTTTTTCATGAATTTTTTAAAAGAAAACTACAACACTTTTTTAATCGATCAATATACCATCTTAAAGAACACATCTTGAAGAACTTTCAGTAATTTTTTTATTGAAAAATATTACATTGTTTAGTGGTAAATGGCCGTCAATGAAATAATGTTTTTATATACACGGTTTGCGGTGACCAACATTGCGGCGAAGTGGATCATGTGAAAAAAAAATGCGGATGGATTTAGTCAAATATAAGTATAAACTAGTCTTTAATCGAAGGATTTTAAAAAATATTCATTTTTCACAAAATGGCGGACAGTCAAAGTTAATGGTTCGATTTTAACGAAAAAAAAATCGAACGATCAAAGACTACATTTTTATGTATTAAATAAGCCTGCAAAATTTCAAGAAGATCGGTTCATTAGTGTTCGAGTAATCTTGGTCACCGACTTCAGAAATGCCATTTTGAGAAAAACGCGTTTAAAGTTTCAATTTCAGTTTACACGAAGAAATTTTTTTTTTTGTAAACTTACATAGAGTCATCTATTCCGGGCCCATACAGAAGTATGGGCCCGGATACTTATACTTCAAAAAAATGCAATAAAAAAATCGATTTTTTCAAAATCGCAAGTGGGGGTAACCCCTTAAACCAATGACTCGTTTAAAAAACAAAATTTAAAATTTCTCCTGAAAGCAGACAGATGTGTCATGATCGCCAGCATTACATAGACACAACGGGTTTAAAATATTCTTCCCTCGTATATCGATATGTGTATGTAACCAACTAGACGACGTCGCGAGTGTAACCCCGAAATAAGCTCACGAATTCGCGCTCGCCCAATTGTCCTGTCACGAGACATCGTTCATGCATATATACATAGATGCGCAGTGTCAACGACCCTTGTTTTGCCAGTTATATCCGTCATATTCGAAATCGATTTGTGAAAGGGCGCTTCGTACTTTTTTTCCGCACATGAGTTTTTGGCTAGACAAGAGCTTTAGTAACTTCTGTCGAGCCCGTGGTACCGAAACTTTATGCGGCGCCATATCACTGGCAGGTAATTCTTTTTCGCTGGTACATCTCGTAATTGAGGGGTGGATATAATTGGTGGTGGTTCCGAAACATTTTTCGAATCTTAAAAATGTAATTGCCCAATTATACCTATATATATATATGTGTGTGAGTGCGTGTTTGTGTGTGTGTGTGTGTGTGTGTGTGTGTGTGTGTGTGTGTGTGTGTCTATGTGTAAACATATAGACACACACACATATGTCAATTGAACAGTTAGGTATTATCTATACTCTACTCCGAGAAACGGAGATCGGTCTATCTCTCGTGAAAAATATTCCATATTTCTTGCGATATTCGACCATACCATCAATCTCTGAAAACGAAATTCCCCAATCGTCACAACATCCGATGACTTCCCTACCAAAAAGTCACAATCATGCAACTTTCATGACATCATAACATTTACGGAAGCGTGGGATGGTAAACAAGCTTAGTGTTTGGGAGCCGCATGAACTGTGCGAAAAGAATATGATGAACCTAATTTCAGCTAGTGATTTGCTGCTCAAACGCCATTAAAACGAAACATTTTTAAAGCGAATGCTAACTGGCGACGCAAAGTGGACCCAGATAGACAGTCAAGATTATCGCGCCGTGCAATACAATTGATGACGCAAATTTTACAGCATATTGACTGAGCACGTCGAATTCGTATCACTGTGCTCAAGCGTCCGCAATTAATATGTGCACATTTTACGTCATATTGAAGTCATGTGTAGACATTGTGGCGTGTATTCACTGTGGTAGCATTAATTGTTCTCATGAATTGTACTTAACATGAACCCAATTTCGTTTACGTTGATGAAGACTTTTCATGAGCGCATTCAGTAGCATAAATTTGCGATACATCGTGACTTACATTTGTCGTTTCAAAATGCATCATCCGTTGACTACAAGATGAACTCATAAGACGGCAAATTTGAATTTTACAATGAATGTTTGCAGATTGACGTCATATGGAAGTCATCCAATGACTTGTGTTGGTGAATTCACTGGGTTAGCACTGGTAGTAGACATGCCATGCGAGCAATACGACGGCGATATGCATGTTTCTCAGTGATACATTCGATGGGCGCAACATGACGGCGATATGCGTGTTTCTTAGTGATACATCCTATGACGGCTATATGCATATTTCTAAGTGACACATTCGATGAGCGCAATATGACGGCGATATATATATATATATATATATATATTTGTCAGTGATACATCCCACGAGTGCAATGTGATGGCGATATGCACGTTTCTCAGTGATACATTGGATGGGCGCAACATGACGGCGACATGCGTGTTTCTCATCGATACATCCTATGACGTCGATATGCATGTTTCTGAGTGACACATTCCATGACGGTGATATGTATGTTTGTCAGTGATACATCCCAAGAGCGCAATATAACGGCGATATGCATGTTTCACAGTGATACATTCCATGACGGTGATATGCATGTTTCTAAGTGAAACATTTAATGAGCGCAATATGACGGCGATATGTATATTTATCAGTGATACATACCACGAGCGCAATGACGGCAATATGCATGTTTCTCAGTGATACATTCGATGGGCGCAACATGACGGCGACATGCGTGTTACTCAGTGATACATCCTATGACGGCGATATGCATGTTTCTAAGTGACACATTCCATGACGGTGATATGCATGTTTCACAGTGATACGTTCCATGACGGTGATATGCATATTTCTAAGTGAAACATTCAATGCGTCCAATATGAAGGCGATATGCATATTTCTCAGTGATACATTAGTGATACATTCCTCAGTGACGGTGATATGCACATTTATCAGTGATACATACCACGAGCGTAATATGATGGCAATATGCACGTTTCTCAGTGATACATTCGATGGGCGCAACATGACGGCGACATGCGTGTTTCTCAGTGATACATCCTATGACGACGATATGCATGTTTTTTTGTAAGTGACACATTCCATGACGGTGATATGCATATTTCTAAGTGAAACATTCAATGAGCTCAATATGAAGGCGATATGCATATTTCTCAGTGATACATTCGATGGGCGCAACATGACGGCGACATGCGTGTTTCTCAGTGATACATCCTATGACGGCGATATGTTTGTTTCTAAGTGACACATTCCATGACGGTGATATGTTTGTTTGTCATTGATACATACCACGAGCGCAATATGACGGCGATATGCATGTTTCATAGTAATACATTCCATGACGGTGATATGTATGTTTCGAAGTGAAACATGCAATGAGCGCAATATGATGGCGATATGCATATTTCTCCGTGATACATACCACGAGCGCAATATGACGGCAATATGCATGTTTCTCAGTGATACATTCGATGGGCGCAACATGACGGCGACATGCGTGTTTCTCAGTGATACATCCTATGACGGCGATATGCATGTTTCACAGGATACATTCCATGACGGTGATATGCATGTTTCTAAGTGAAGCATTCAATGAGCGCAATATGACGACGATATGCATATTTCTCGGTGATACATACCATGAGCGCAATATGATGGCGATATGTATGTTTTTCAGTGATACATCCTACAACAGCGATAAACATGTTTTTCAGTGATACTTCGATGAGCGCAATATGACGGCGATGTGCATATTGACAAAAAATCACGAATGATAAAAATAGGCGAAGATACAAAGAAAGTTTACACAAGTGTTAGAGTATATAATGGCTATGTAGGCAGTGCGCTCAGCTCTAGAATTAGAAGACCTAGGTTTAAACCGAGAGTAGGTAATAACTTTAACGGGGCAGGATTCGTTTTAATTCATTTATCATATAGGGAGGAAGATAAGTAAAGCATGTGGAAACAAAAAAATACTAACAGATTTTATTTATTCAACATTTTTAAATCTTTTTTACTTTTCACGCCATGCCATCAATATGAGCATAGAAGCACTACAATTTCTTCACGCTGTGACACCCATATGAGCCCTATATGCACTCACTTATTGTTGGGCATTCGTGAGCCGATTTTGCTAGTGCTGGTGGATTCACTGCATGTGTACTCGCGAGAGAACATCTTTGCTTCTATTGGATGTGCTGTTCTGAACCATCATGTGATGACAATATGACTTGAAGGGTAGCACTCATAAGGGATACATTTGACTTCCTATGCGGCATAGAAGATCTACATGTGATGCTAATATGTGCTATATGTGTTTAGCTGGGCCTGTATCTGGTGGTATTGGAAAGGAATCGTCTATTGTGAGCTGCTGCCACCCATGCAACGACACGAATGATTCGTCCAAGTACGGCGCACAACTAGCTAAATTACAGTGAGCAATAGATCAGAAGTGGCCGGTATCGGCGAATAGAAAGGACGTTGCGTTTCACGAGGGCAACGCTAGACCACTCGTTTTTTTTTCTGGTGACTCGTTAAATGTATTACAGCTTGGTTGGGATGTTTTGACGCTCCCACCATATAATCCGGACCTTGCACCTTCAGCCTATCACTTGTTCCGGGCGCTACAGAACGATTTGAACAATGCCTTCAATTCCTTGGACGTCCTCGAAAACCATTTGGATGACTGATTTGCTCAAGGATCTCAGGACTTCTATGAAAGAGGGATAATGGAGCTCATGGAGAGATGGCAGAAAGTCATTTCACAGGATGGAACATATTAGTTGATCAAAATCGCCTGTTTTGATAAACACTTTGCGTTTGAAATTTACTCGATTTTTGCCACGGAATTATGCATAGACCCAATACATCCTGGATATTGTTAAAATAGTAAAAAACGATGTTCTAACCTAAAAATAATGGACGTTATGAAAAAGAAAAATCCTACCAAAGTTGTCGGTTTTGACCTGACAAACTTTTCGGTGAAAAAGCCATATTTCCATAAAAAAGAACGTTTCGGCCATCTTAATGTCGCCATTTTGAATATCGGATAACATTTTTTTAACGTTCCCCTTTGAACTTCAAAAGTTTCACAATACTCAATACTTCTTCGGAGCGGAATTTTTTCGCGATAAATCAGCTATAAGATTGAAATGGGACACTCGGTATATATGTACTCAACATTATGTAAACTCCCGGAAACAAAAGGTTCACGTTTCCACATATCTACGCGCCGTTTTGCAAATTTAAATGATACGTTGTCATTCGAGTGGGGTAGGTGATTCGCGCGAGGGTCCCGCCGAAATACTTCTCCATCCGAAAACCACAATAAGGATGGGGTTAACCTTGCCCGCCAGCTTATACCCGTGTAGTGCATACGAGAGAAGCGTGCGTATGGAAAAAGTGGTGTGTAATATATGAGCTGCGCGATACTGTGTGAAGACAGCTGACATATTTCGAAGCATCGTGAGAGTAGTATAGTGACTGAGTGAGACAGAGACAGAGAGAAAGAGAGAGAGAGGGTGATGGAGAGATATATGGATGGCAGAAACCCATCATCATAGTTGCGCAGTGTGTCCTCGAAGTTGATCGCGCGTGGACGACCAGCAGACTCACACACATACGCTCACATGACCACATATAAACGCATGCTCCACACAAATATGTGACGTGCTCGCAATGACACTGCGTTACAAATTACTGGCAAGAATAGGGACGAAAAGTAGCGAACCAAGGGACTGAGGGGGCAATACACATAATACAAGTTAATAAATTAGCATGATGATGCAAGGGCTAGATGGTCGCGGCGCTAACACCCGAAAATCTCTCTCTCTCTCTCTCTCTCTCTCTCTCTCTCTCTCTCTCTCTCTCTCTCTCTCTCTCTCTCTCTCTCCCTCTCTCCCTCTCTCCCCTCTCACTCTTTCTCTTTCGCTCGCTCTTTCTCTCTCTCCCCTTATGAAAATTAAAACTTTATTAAAATATAGTAAAATCTATAGTTAAAATATAATTAAAATATAGTAAATAAAAATTTGATGTGGGTCATATTTTTATTTATCAATTTTTGTTTGGATTGTGACTTATAGTCCTTGTTAATAATTATCTTTTTAAAATTGTTTTTCTTAGTCCATCATTCGCTGATTTTTATTCACCATATTTTTCACCTTTCTATGGCTTGTTCCGTTTTTACCTCATTTTCTTTATTATAAGATGTCTTATTTTTATGACCGTTACGCTTTTGTTTGCTCTATTAAGATCATCATTGCTAGTAGTACTAACTTTATTATTCTAATTATGGTTTTTTTTACATCGTCTCAAGGCTTTATCGTCTCAATGAAATCACGCTGCCTCTCTTTCTTTTTTTTGGCGAATATACTGAGCTTAGGTAGTACGTTCAATGCCATTTCTTTCAAATCTTAAATTCTTTCTTGTTGTTATTGACTTTTCTTAATATCTGTAATAACTTTTGAATCACGTGCATATTTTTTTACATACATATTTTTTAATAATATCAATTCATTATATATATATATATATATATATATATATATATATATATATATATATATATATATATATATATATATATCTCAGGTTGATAAAAAAGTTTTGTCGCAAAAATTTAAAAAATGTCTTTTTACGTATGACGCAATATGACATCGAGCTATGTCGAGAATATTCTAGAATATTTTCGACTCTTCCGCGTGACAGGGTATAAAAGGGCGAGCGCGCGATCTAGTGGACAGAAATGGCTTCGATCTCGCAGGAGCAACTTCGAGCGATCATTTTTTACGAGTGGCGGCGCGGCACGAACGCAAGCACAACTGCTAAATATATACAGGATGCATTCAGCGAGAACGTAGTTTCTCATCGAACAGTCCAGCGTTGGTTCAATCGTTTTAAATCTGGAGACACAAGCCTTGAAGATAAGGAACGTTCCGGACGACCGTCGACCATCGATGATGAAGCATTACTCCGCTGCATCAAAGAAAAACCGGAAGCAAGTACGCACGAGCTAGCAAGAGAACTTGCCTGCACCCAACCGTCAATAGTCAATCACTTACACAACTTGGGATACAGGAAGGTTCTAGCTCAATGGATACCACACCGTCTCACCGACGACAATAAGAACTGTCGCATGACCATCTGCCAGTCTCTCCTGCTTCGCCACCATCGCAAGGAGTTTTTAGAAGATCTTGTGACGGGAGATGAAAGCTGGGTCTTGTATGATAACAGAACGCGTTTAGCCTACTGGCTTCCTATCGGAGAAAAACCGCCACACCAACCGAAATCTGATCGTCACTCACAAAAGGTTTTGTTGTGCTGTTTCTGGGACGCAAAGAGAATGCTGTTTCACAATTTTCTCCCTGTAGGTAAGACGTTCTCCTCTACACGATACATCGAAAATCTCCAGGAATTGGCAAAAGCTATAAGAAAAAACGGCCAAGACGCGCGACTGTGCACCTTCTCCACGACAACGCGAGATCCCATGTCGCAAAGGAAACCCACAAAACAATCACTGAGCTTCACTGGAATACCGTTCCTCATCCACCATACTCTCCCGACATCGCGCCATCTGACTACCATTTGTTCAGACATTTGGAGGCATATTTGAGAAACAAAACTTTCGAAAACGTCGACGATCTCAGAAGGGATATTTCAAACTTCTTTGAGTTCCAGCCGCCGCAGTTTTGGGCAAAGGGAATGAATGAGTTGCCAACTAGATGGTCGAGTGTCATAGAAACCGATGGCGAATATGTTGTTGATTAGAAATGTTTTGTATAAGATATATAAATAAATAAATAATATCGAAATTATTAAGACAAAACTTTTTTATCAACCTGATATATATATATATATATCCTGAGTTCCAACGTATACCCTTGCGGGTTCTTTCGTGTTATCCTTCCCAGTTGGATCATTTCCTATACTCCCTTCCCGCAATTCGCTAATCTATGCTAACTTCCGTTGCGTCCACAGCCGTCTTGAGGCGTCAAATGTAAGTAGAAAAAAAAGTTGGCCATTTTTGTGATAGACCTGAATGATGTTCAAACATCACAAGAATTATATACAAAAAAGAATTATACGCAAAAAGTTTTTATTTTTAGAGCTCACATTCCGAATTGCCTCCGAGCGCTTCGAAACGCACGAAACAGCCTAGACGGTGAAAGTAGCAATTTGGAGTCGTTTAGTCCAGTAGTTGTACAAAAAATACACAATGATCTAACAACGGACGACCTGCTATCAAAATGCCTCCGTGGGTACACGCACAATTCAAATGAGACCTTCAATTCCGTCGTGTCGACGGTAACTCTTCAATAGGTTTAGAAACTTCAACCGCGTTTTTCTCGAGACCACATTTTTCAAATTGGGAGGACGCATAATTCCCGCAGTTTTCAACTGATTGACTTGAAATTCTAACTATAGCTTCTTATATACATTCTCTAAAGAAGTACACAGGATTTTTACGATTCATCAACGATTCTCATTTTTGTAAACAAATTGGGGCCGATGTTTTAGCGAAAAAAAAATGATTGCAAACTATGCAATTTTGCAGAAAAAACCAAATTTTTAAAAAATCGTGTGTTTTTCTCTATCAAAAACTAATGTAAATTACATTTTTTTTTGCTCTGGGTGCTAGACCATGAAATTTCTGCTTCCTACTGCAGCCTTAAAAAAACGCTCCTAGTGTAGCTACGACTGAGTTGCCATTGTTTATTTTTTTTCATAATACATTTTTTGCGTACGTCAACACATGTAGAATAGTTCCACCAATCCTCATTTTGATTGCTTTTTCAGTATTCTCCAAAAAAATGCCAAAAAGTTTCACTTTTCGTGTTCCACAAAGATGTAATGCCTTCAGGTACATCATACCGCATCCTATGCAGAAATTTGTTGCAGAGTCCCCACATCCTGCCACATCCCTGTAAAAGTTTGGTACGGCGGCCCGATTTTCCGACTGACGTCGTTCGAGAATATTAGATTTTAAGTTCTCAACCAGCATTTGTTGGATCTCCCAAAAATACCCTATCGTGAGCCCGTGCACAAATTTGTTAGGGCGTCCCAAGATGCACCCACATTTCTATAGGGATTTGTTAGGGACAGTGGCACATGGGGGGTCCACATTGGGATACAATTGGATTCTGCACTATTCTCCGATAAGCGCCGTTTGCAAATTTTTACCACGCTCGAATCGAAAATATGTAAAAATAAATATGTCTTCAATGATTAGTTAAGTCTTATTTGTTGTTGTTCATTTTTATTTATGTTACTAATCGTTATTTATGTTAAAATATTAATTATGTTATTAATTTGTTATTAATTGTTATTTATTTTAGTGTACTTTGACACATCACCACACACACGTAGTGATATGTCAAGGTAGAGTAAAATAAATAACAAACGATAATTACTGCGGATTTACAGTGATGTGATTAAAATAAACTTTAAAGATATACTTTTTGAAAGGATTTATACTTCTTTGAGATAAGAATTCTTCTTTAAGGCGTTACCCCCACTTGTAGCGCAAAAAAGGCCTTTTTCATGAATTTTTTTAAAGAAAAATACAAAACTTTTTTAATCGGTCAATATACCATCTTAAAGAACACATCTTGAAGAACTTTCAGTAATTTTTTTATTGAAAAATATTACGTTGTTTAGTGGCAAATGGCCGTCAATGAAATAATGTTTTTGTATACACGGTTTGCGGTGACCAACATTGCGGCGAAGTGGATCATCTGAAAAAAAATGCGGATGGATTTAGTAAAATATAAATATAAACTAGTCTTTAATCGAAGGATTTTAAAAAATATTCATTTTTCACAAAATGGCGGACAGTCAAAGTTAATAGTTCGATTTTAACGAAAAAAAAACGGCCGTTTTTTGGCTATAAAACGGCCATTTTTTCGAAAAAAAATCGAACGATTAAAGACTACATTTTTATGTATTAAATAAGCCTGCAAAATTTCAAGAAGATCGGTTCATTAGTGTTCGAGTAATCTTGGTCACCGACTTCAGAAATGCCATTTTGAGAAAAACGCGTTTAAAGTTTCAATTTCAGTTTACACGAAGAAAATATTTTTTTTTTGTAAACTTACATCGAGTCATCTATTCCGGGCCCATACAGAAGCATGGGCCCGGATACTTATACTTAAAAAAAATGCAATTAAAAAAATCGATTTTTTCAAAATCGCAAGTGGCGGTAACCCCTTAAGATTAGTGCTCTATGTTCGCCACAAACAAAATGGCGCGCTATTTAAAATGTCAGGTCCAGAGACTCCAACGTAGGAGACCTAGGAGGGTTGAGACAGAGGTAAGTTGAAAAAGTGTCAATTTCTCGGTAGATGTGATTATTAGCGAGCTGGCAATAATGGCATTCCCTCATTGCTACGACGCGCGCCACTTGACAGTTCGCTCCAGTGCTCTTGCGACTTCAGTTGCGTCACATCGACACCCGCTCAAAAAAAAATATTGGCAAAAGTATTTGTCGTATTTTTCAATACGGTTTAGTTACCATGTTTATATATTTGATGGTATGTGATATGCATTGTTTGGAAGCTTACTAACTTAGCATTCGATTTTTCATATTGAATTTATTGTTTTGCAATACTCTTTATCAATGGTGAGTTCCGAATCAAGTGGCATCGCATTTTTTACACCTAGGAGGGTTGAAACAAGGTGTTTCAACTTACCTCGGTTGCACTAATGTTTCCATACGTTTATATTTTGTGGTGTGGTTTGCAAGGCTAGCATTTGTTTTATTTCAGATGCCGAATAAATGTATTGGGAAAACGGATAGAGGCATGGCGAGCCGAGAAATATATGAGTTCGTCGCTGAAGACGTTACTCTACGGGACGAAAGATCAAGCACAAAGAGAACGTGGAAAGTGGAGACGAGGAAGAGTACTTTTGCGTGTGTTGTATGGAATCGTATTCAAACGGCAGGCAAAATAAAAAGTGGGTGCAATGCCTGGAGTGCAAAGCATGGTCGCACGAACCCTGCACTGGAGAACTTTCATATGTATGTCACAATTGTTTGTCAGAATAGAGATTGAATTGCTTTCTTGCCATAAAGTTTCTCCTCCAATTTATTTTTTATTTTGCTATATTTTACCATTTAATTCCGTGAGATTCGTCCGTTTATATTCGTTTAAGTTAGAACTTATAAAAATTTGTCAAACCGAATAACAAAGTGAAACTTAGATTAATGACGAAGTTGAGTTTTTTTAAATTTTCCACAAAGTTTTTTAATAACAATGTGTTTTGATATCATTTATACCCATGTTTTGTACCAATTCCCAGGCGTTTCAACTTACCTCGATATGAGGAGAGTTGAAACAAAACGACTTATTGTACTTAAATGGTTTTTTAACCGGTTACATAATTCCTGGAGTCATTTCTACCCGAAAATCTATTAGTCGATTAAAAAGCTACAAAACAACTTTATACTTACCCCGATCTCTCGTTTCGATTCCGAGATATGGAGTTAACGGGGTCCTCTAGTTCCTCGGCTGTTTTTTTACGGCTTTTTCAATAATTTTTTACGGGCAAAGCATCGAAATAATCAATGTCATTGTTTTTGCATCATCTTTATTAACATTTAAATAAGCTTTACAAATTTTTTGAAGTCAAATATATAATAGAATAAACGTTATAGTGGCCGACAGGAAGACATCAAGTTAAAGAGGTGCTTGACGGTGACCAAGATTGAGGCTGTTCTGCTTATCTGAAATCAAAAAACCAAACGGCATTTTAATCTTCATATTTACGACTAGCGATTGAACTAGAGTGAATTCTAAATTACAAAAATTGACTTTTTTATACACTTTTGAAAATTACATTCTATTTTTTACTCATTTTTTCTTAAGTTTTTCGCTCGTACAAAAAAAACTATCGAAGCAATCATGATAATCCTAGTTCAATCGCTGGCTTATAACATATTAAAGATGCTGTATAAATTTGAACAAGATCGGTGCAGTAGTCTCTGAAATATCGTGGTCACCGTTTCGAAAAATGGTGTTTCGAGAAAAAACGCGTTTGAAAGTTCGCACATGTGATTTATACTTGTGAACCAAATATCGAAAAATCCTTTGGCACACATTTTCTACACATGTTGTAGATGTGATTTATGAAAAAAAATCGATTTTTTCGACCCAAGAAACTAGAGGACCCCGTTAAATAAAAAAATTGTTTCAACCCTCCCAGCTCTACCCTACAGAATGCGATGGGATCCATCAAGAATCGTATTGCATTCAGTTCGATAATGTGGCAATCCCTTAAGATTCAAATTGGATTCGTACATTGGATTCCAATGGGGAATCCTGGTTAGCTTCCAATCTACGAGTGACCTTTTAGTATAGGGATCCAATGCGATGGCCCATTGGATCCCTACCCAGAAGTAGAGACACCTATAGGAAGCCAATTGGATCCCTACAACAATTTCTGCACGGGATCTACCATACCGTGGGTACAGGGAAATTGTGGAAAACCCGTACCGGTATAGACAGCCTCATATTCTTCTGATTTTCTGCTGTACACCTTTTCACCAAAGTATGCACACCAAGGTTTCAAAAGTATTGGCCTTCCGCTTACTGGTTGATGCGCCAACCGGTGCACCGCTAAGCGGTCACTCCTCCGAGTATCGGCTATGCGCAATGCTACTTAAGGGGTAACCCCCACTTGCGATTTTGAAAAAATCGATTTTTTTTATTGCATTTTTTTGTAGTGCAATTTGAAGTGCAGTTTTTTTTATGCTCGGAATAGATGACTCTATGTAAGTTTACAAAAAAAATATCTTCTTCGTGTAAACTGAAATTGAAACTTTAAACGCGTTTTTCTCAAAATGCCATTTCTGAAGTCGGTGGCCAAGATTACTCGAACACTAATGAACCGATCTTCTTGAAATTTTGCAGGCTTATTTAATACATAAAAGTTTAGTCTCTAATCGTTCCAATTTTTTTTTTTTTCGAAAAAAAAAATGGCCGTTTTATAGCCAAAAAACGGCCGTTTTTTTTCGTTAAAATCGAACCATTAACTTTGACTGTCCGCCATTTTGTGAAAAATGAATATTTTTTAAATACCTTCGATTAAAGACTAGTTTATACTTATATTTGACTAAATCCATCCGCATTTTTTTTTCAGATGATCCACTTCGCCGCAATGTTGGTCACCGCAAACCGTGTATATAAAAACATTATTTCATTGACGCCCATTTGCCACTAAACAATGCAATATTTTTCAAAAAAAAAAAAATTACTGAAAGTTCTTCAAGATGTGTTCTTTAAGATGGTATATTGATCGATTAAAAAAGTTTTGTAGTTTTCTTTAAAAAAATTCATGAAAACGGCCTTTTTTTGCGCTACAAGTGGGGGTAACGCCTTAACTCGAAGGACTGCCAGAGGCAGACCCCGACCGCCCATCCACTAATGTCGGTAATGTGTTATACATTGTGTTAATTTTTTTCGAATAAGAAATACGAAAACATATTCGCCGAATTATTTTGACTTGTATAGTTGGGCAAACGCAAATATTACCACGAATCGTATCGTGCTCCAACCGATACGGGGGAAAAATTTATGAGGTTAAGCAGTTCTCGGAGACAGCAAAAAGTGTATGCGATGACATATGTATTCCGAGTTTTTCGATTAGGTATAGTACCTCGTGTATGCAAAATAAAATGAATATATCTGAGACATCGGTAAACTATTCGAATAGGCTGTGAGCATGTTTTCTTGAAGGTCTTCTATTGGCGCTGTGCAGAGTATAGGGTGGGGTTAATGAAATCGAACGCAGCGCCGGCAGTGGGCAAAAGTTGCAATAAACTCGGCTATTTATCTGTCAAATCTGTATGGACGTAGTACGAGATTTTTGCAATCAAATTCGAAAAATTGTTTTATTAAAAATGGGCCACGGCAGTTGCTGTGTAATAAATTGCAAAAATAACGGAAGGAATAGTTGACGCTAATTTTATCGATACCCTACGGTAAATTGGAAGTTAGAACAAGTCAATAAATGGATAGCTACAGTTTTACCTTTAACAGGGTCTCCCTCTGTGGAAGTCCAATTTGAAGAGTCAGAATGATGATTTTTTTTAGTAACACTTTGTAGTATAGTCGTGCTGTATATTGGAATCGGAAAAAAATAGAAGGCGGCTTTTTTGACAGGTGATTTTGTAGATGCCGCGGATGCTAAATCCAAGTTTGCCTAAAAATGGGGGTGTAGGATTTTTTTAAGGGATGAAGGACGTTGGGGTAGATCAATGCCAAACTACAACCCCAACGAGGTCGGTGCCGGGTGACAAAATGTTCAGGAAAATCCGGGCTATATTTTTGTCCACAGCGCCGAAGTCGTGGAAGTTCATTTTGGGGTTGAAGAAGTGGGGTGAAATTTAGAAAAATCAGTTTTAATTCGATAACTCTTTAGGAAAAATTCATTCAATTTTTGTTCTAATGGGAAAGCTGTAGACCTTGAAAAGATGCGTCGATCGAGTGTTTGATCAACCATCTACAATAATATTTTGCACCCAAAAAAAAATTGTTGAAGTATCAAAAAAAAATTGTTTATTGAATAACTCAAAAACAATCGACTTTTCGAGAATGGTTTAAATGTACGAAATGTAGAGAATGATTCACTTTATATTTTCGTTTCCAAGGACCACCGTTGAATTTTGCTTTTTTCCAACCTCACTCGGGGGTTGAAAATTCAAAATGAAATTCTGGGAAAACTGTTGACCGACAATAAAGAGATACAAGTTTGGCGATGTAGACAAAAATGTAGCTGAGGGTTCAAGCTACAAATTGTCCCACGGCGGCGAATTCGTGCGGTCAACAGTTTCCCCAGAATCTCATTTTCATTTTTCAACCCCCGAGAGGGGTGGGAAAATAAAAATTCACGGGTGGTCGATAGAAACAAAAATTTAGAGAACTTTATTTTTAACATTTCGTACATTTAAACCATGCCCGAAAAATCGATTGTTTTTGAGTTATTCGATAAACAATTTTTTTCTTGGTACTTCAACAATTTTTTTGGGGGTGAAAATATATTGTAGAGTGTTGATCAAATACTCGAGGCGTTGCGGTCATCCAGCGGCGAGGCCCGAAACGGCGGGATCTCTACCAGGCTCAAATGTTATCTGAAACGAAAGCAAAAAACAATTTCTTCAAATATATCCAACTGACTGTGGGTTCACGATCCACTTTTCGACATTTCGAAAAATACGAAAAATGACAGCTTCTCCAAAAAAAAACTCATTTTTATCTTGAAAAACCGACATGCTTAAGTCATTGTTATTAACAAATGGTTCATCCAATTAAAAAATGCGATCGTGAACCGAAAATGGCTACTGCTTAAACGCTAACTGTGCAAATTCAAGTCAATAGTGCGAAAGTTACTCAAGATATCAATCCCGCCGTGTCAATATATGTAGTTTCGAGATAATCGCGTTCAAAGTTTTGGTACATATTTTACACGATCTTGTGAAAGATTGTCGTCTTCCCCCTAGTCAGCGATTCCGGCACCATATAAGTGTACTTCCCCATCATCGAGATCGTGTTGCACACCTAATCTATGCATTCTACGGGCAGTTCGGGCCCCTTTTGAGTGTCGTGTGCTTTGATGTCCGCATTCGTTACACGTGAATCATCCTTAACTTTGCACACTGTTCCACTGAAATGGGTGTAACTTCGCCAATTTTTTGAATTTCAGGGTCCGGTTGGTCTTGAAACATTCTTGAAAGTTCACACTAAAACAATACGCAAAAAAACGATTTTTTGAAGTTTCCAGAGATGGATACCCCCTTAACGAAGTTTTGTAAAGTATCAAAGGGATAGAAATTCGCCTTATGACAAGAGCTTGAATTTTTAAACTTGGGCCATGGTTTGTCCTCAACTCAACTATTGATTGAGTTTGAGGTTGGAAAGTAATATCGTGGGTTATACTCTGGAAACCGGTCTTTAAAATTGTGCTCTTTTCGGTCTAAAAACAAAATTTTATTTATTGCATTATAAAGTGGTGCAGCAACAGTATATGTTTGACAAATTTTAATAAAAGCAATTATATGGCTTCATTTTTCTCGTCTTATAACAAAATTACAAGTAAACAATAGCAAATATTGTGAGGACATTTTATTTACTTTTTTCACCTTTTTAAAAAGAAACGTTTCTTGCCATCTTTGGCCAGACAAATTGGTTTAATGCAAACGAAATAAAATACAATTGTGGCGCGATGTTAAGGCGTTACCCCACTTGTAGCGCAAAAAAGGCCTTTTTCATGAATTTTTTTAATGAAAACTACAAAACTTTTTTAATCGATCAATATACCATCTTAAAGAACACATCTTGAAGAACTTTCAGTCATTTTTTTATTGAAAAATATTACATTGTTTAGTGGCAAATGGCCGTCAATGAAATAATATTTTTATATACACGGTTTGCGGTGACCAACATTGCGGCGAAGTGGATCACCTGAAAAAAAAATGCGGATGGATTTAGTCAAATATAAGTATAAACTAGTCTTTAATCGAAGGATTTTAAAAAACATTCATTTTTCACAAAATGGCGGACAGTCAAAGTTAATGGTTCAATTTTAACGAAAAAAACGGCCGTTTTTGGCTATAAAACGGCCAATTTTTTCGAAAAAAAATCGAACGATTAAAGACTACATTTTTATGTATTAAATAAGCCTGCAAAATTTCAAGAAGATCGGTTCATTTGTGTTCGAGTAATCTTGGTCACCGACTTCAGAAATGCCATTTTGAGAAAAACGCGTTTAAAGTTTCAATTTCAGTTTACACGAAGAAAATATTTTTTTTTGTAAGCTTACATAGAGTCATCTATTCCGGGCATGAAAAAAACTGCATTTCAAATTGCACTTCAAAAAAATACAATAAAAAAAAATCGATTTTTTCAAAATCGCAAGTGGGGGTAACCCCTTAAATTGTTATACTTTATCACAATATTATAACCACAATTACAGAGCCGCTGACAGAGCTGACAAAAATACGAAATCGCTAGTGTTGCGCTAGTGTTGAATACATTCCCTTGCGTTCAAAGATAATTTCTTGGCCGACGAAAGGGTTTACGTTCAGGATATTCAGTAAGGTAAAAATTGATTTAGTCCGGGGCCGGGTTGAAATTCCGAACTTTGAATGCTCCGACGGTTTAAAAGTCCGAATTTCAATGTTCCGAAATTCAAGCTGGAGCCGGGTTAAAATTTCGAATTTTCAATGATCAGAACGCCCAAAACTCCAAAAGAATAGTACCCCGAAAAATCAAAACTCCGAAAGAATTTTACACGAAAGACCAACACCCCGAAAATCATATCACCGTCAAAATAATTCGGCTATGGAAGTTTTTAAAGGTACAAAATTTTCAATAAATCAACGAACTATTTGAAGAATTTTTTTATTAAGAAGTGATTTTCCGTCAATTTTGAAATTTGTCTAGACAATGTTATACGTTCTACATCATTTACAGTCAACTGTGTAGACTTTCGGTGGTATGATCTTGACATGAGGGACGGGCTCAAATTCCGAACTTTGAACGCACCGACGGTTTACAATTCCTAATTTTAATGTTCCGAAATTACAAGGTTCGTTAAGATTATGCCAGCGAAAGCCTACACAGTTGACTGTAAATGATGTAGAACGTATAACATTGTCTAGACAAATTTCAAAATTGACGTAAAATCACTTCTAAAAAAAAAAATTCTTGAAATAACTCGTCGATTTATTGAAAATTTTGAAACTTTGAAAACTTCCATAGCACGATTATTTTGACGGTGTTCAGATTTTCGGAGTTTTGGTCTTTCGTGTAAAATTCTTTCGGAGTTTTGATGTTTCGGGGTAGTATATTTTCAGAGTTTTGAGCGTTTTGATCATTCAAAGTTCGGAATTTCAACCCGGCCATATCTATTCCTCGTCGTAAATAATTCGGCAAATTTATGCTTTGTTATTATTCTTACTTCTACTATTGCCATCATCATCATCATCATCACTATTATCACTATTATCATTATTACTTTTCTGATTATGACTATTATTGTTTTCTCTCTTATAACAATAATTGGTGTCATTATGATAATATACGAATTGATGCGATACAGACGGGTCGTTATTGGCGCTTCCCATACCCTCGAGGACCGTACTTTGTAGAGGCTGTATAGAACTTTTTTTTCGTCCACTCATGCCCCATTGGCCATTGGCAAGAGGCACTAATTAAGAGGTAATTCAGTAACGAGATTTATATAAGTCCCATCACGCGGAAGAATAAGACTTACCTCATTCGTCTTTTTCAATGGCACGTTCTCTCCCTACCTCACAATGGGGAATATACCTACACACGCGTACACGCACGTGCACATATACACTTATGAGAGTTGAGGGGGGAGATACGTTTAAGTGGGGAAAAAATGGCTGATTTTCATGATTTTTTTCATAGGAACTATTTCGTCACCATTTTTGAGACTTAAGGTATGTTTTATTACTACTTCTGGCTGTGACATGGTTTTTTTATTAATCTGTAAAAATGGCGGAGGTATAGCACGGTCTTGTAAACAGGTCGCGGCGAATATTGTCAGATGGCATGACACGTAGCGTAAGCATTAATCTGAAGAAAAAAAATAAACCAAGATTTTTCTTTCATTGACACTCACACGCAGAATATGAACCAAGAAAAAGTGAGTATTTTTGAACATCGATGAAATGGAACGCTTTCAAACAAAAATAATGATTTTTCTGAAAAAAACATCGCTACATTATGAAAAAAATACTTTTTTTTAAGGAAGTTTAAGGTCATGTTCTAGACAATAAGGTTAGAAATATTTATACCAAATTTAATCAGAATCGGTAAATTAGTTTTTAGCTATCCGTTCCGCCAGGATTGAACGTGTAGTTTAGAAGGCTATGCCATTTCGAAAAATTAATTTAAAAAATACCAAGTAACAGCCAAAAGTAGTCATGAAACATACCCGCAGTCTCAGACATGGTGAAGAAATATTTCTTTGAATACGAATTCAGGTAATTCTTTAGATAACAGACTTTTCCGAAAAATTAGCCTAAAATTATTTTTTTGCTATTTTCTCATTTATTGGGTTATAAATGATGATATTCAGTCGGGAGAAGCTGAAATTCACCCCCCCCCCCCTCCCCATAAAAAGTTATGGGGTTTGAAGTTCGCGGAAACACGTAATAAAATAGGGCATTTTTGAAAATTTCGACGCCTATATTGAGTTTGTTTTGAGGTTTTCAAAATTCCAAATTATTTTTAACGATTTTTTGCTCGTAAAAAAATTGTCAATGAAAAAATTCAGCTTCCCCCGACTGAATATCATAATTTATAACCCAATTAATGAGAAAATAGCAAAACATTTTTTTTTGAGGAAAGTCGCTTATCTAAGGAATCATCAAAATTCACGAAAATCAGGAAATTGTTTCCTCGCTTAAAGGTACCCCCCCCCCCCCCCCCCCACCGCCCCACAAGGTCGTATCCTAGTGTCTGGTCAAAAAAATTGTTTTTTTTTTTCATATTCTCATAGTTTCGGATTTTAACAATGTGCCTTAAAAATGTTTAAGTCAAATTCGAACTGCATGAGAAACTTTAAACGCGTTGCTGTAAAAAAGAATCGAATTGGGCGTGTATTTTTCTCAGAAACTACTGGGCCGATTGACTTGCAATTTTGCACGCATGTAGAGTACATGTCGGGGTATCGTTCAGCCCTCCACCTTTTTGATTGCCTTATAACTACTATTTTTTTAAAATCACAATACTTTCTTCCAACCGCCGCTATTTCATAAATTCTTCCTAAATTTTTTTAATAGAGCGTCAAACAGTTACCACATGCGTGAATAATAGAATTAAAAATAATATGTTTGTTTCAAATGCCAAGGACGACCACAATCGAAACAGCATAAGCTAAAAAAATTTCGTGACATGACCTGAATAAAATGCTTTGAAAAAAATTCAAGATGTTACTTCAAACGTGTATAAATATAACTGTTTAATACTAATAGGCTAGACTTAACCGTTTCTCTAAATTTAATTCCCAAAATATCACCTTGAAAATGGGTGTTCATATTAAAATACAGACTTAATATATCAGGTCACTACGTCTATTGCGAATATCGTGTACCGGATAGACACAACGCAAACACTATATATATATATATTCTGAATATAGTAGGGGTAAATTTGCGCCGAATAACCCGCATTAGTCGCACAACTGTGGCGAATCGACGCGGCGTGACGAGAAGAACGACTCGACGCTTGGCTCGTTCTGGCTGTCGCATTCTCGCATTTGCTTCTTCCTATTCCACACATTTCGACAGTTGCAGGTATATCCGACACCGTATTCAGAGCACAGAAAAACACGGACGCATGTACGAAAATAAACGCAAAGCACATCTGCGTGTGTGTTAACATGTATACACATATATATGTAGATATATGCTCAACATAATATAAGCCTAAAAATCTTCGAAATCAGCTTCAGATAAATGTAAGACTTCACATGAAGGTCTTTTCAAGGCGGGATATACATTTAGACAGGAAAAAAATAAGCAATATTGAGGGATTTTTTTAACTAAGAAATAATCATTCTACAATTATCAAACTTTAGGTATACTTTAATAGTATATTCAAGTATACGACATTTTTTTTTTTTTAATTGATCCATGATTAAAATGACGGAGCTGTGGCTGAGTGTCACAGCAAGGTCGCCGCGGGAGTTGCGAATCGGCGTGGAGTCTAGCTTCCCGTAGACTTTGATTTGCAAAAATGTTCAAACATTTCTTCAGTCAGAACATGTATAGTTTCTATGTGACGGTAATGAAAATGAAAAAAATGGAAATTTAAGAAAATGGCACGCATTTACAAAAAAAAATCAAAATTTCACGCAACATTCCTGTAATATGTGGATGAAAAAAGTTGTTTTTTTTCCAATTTGTCAAAAACAATTCTCGTCAAGTAGAAGGTACCAATATTATCAATATTTCTACCAAGTTTCAACTCAATCGGCTTAATAGTTTCTGAATAATCCTGCACGCCAATTTCGATAGTGCAGTTTTGAGAAAAACGCGTTTGGAGTTCACGTCCGCTCCGAATCCGAGCGGAGAAGCACAGCGTTGACGTGCTGTAACGTTTACAGTTTTTCGAATTTCACTTTGAAACTTTAGGAAAATATTCTACATATATAGTTCTACCGTTTAAAGACGAAAAAAAAAATAAATCGATTTTTTGATCGTTGTAAATGTATATCCCGCCTTAAGGTTCATCCCATCCCCAAAATCAACGTTTCGTTTGAAAAACTTCGAAGACTGTCCTCAGAATTACCAGATGTGCAGACGGTTAAAATAATATAGATGTAGAAGGGTTCAAAATGTGTGTTTCCTCGCGTATATGTGTATGCGTGTGATACACACGAATCGAAGCACCGATGATGCATATTAAAGCTTCGTGTATCGTAGACCGATGAAAAAAAGTGGCGGGGTGAATGACCGTGACGATCGCACGCGTTTACACATATATATATATATATATATACAGGGTGTCCTATTATCAATGGATAATCCTGCAACTGTCGATAGGTCAAATCATGTCCTACTATATGCTGGAATTTCAGTTTAGTAAAAGTCCCACGGTTGTCGAGATTTTGGGCTTTATGTTATTTCTTTTTACTCATCAGCTTTTGGTTTTTTGCATGCCATTTCTGCAAATGATATGAATCGACAATAACTAAGCAATTTTTGAAGTAATATAAATAAATATACTACGATATAAATATACTACGCATATCGGCACGATATGCGTAGTATATTTTTTTTACACCGCAGGCTATCAAAGTTAGATGTTCAAATTGCTTTGTATGAAACGTTCCGCCTAAGATCTTTTTTCATAAAGTTTCTTTAACATTTAAGGTTAAAAAGAAGACTTTTCTAGATAAAACAAATAACGAAGAGCATTAAAAAAAAACCGAGTCTAAAAAAGTTATCATTTGGAGAAATGGCATGTGAAATAACAAAAGCAGATCATTATTATCTCGTAAACCGTGGGACTTTTACTAAACTGAAATTCCACCATTTAGTAGGACGTGATCTGACCTATCAACAGTTGCAGAATTGTCCATTCATAACAGGACACCCTGTATGTTAATATATATATATATATATTTGTGTGTGTGTGTGTGTGTTCAGTTTCATTTTTTTTCTTCTTTCACCATGCAGTTATCTACTTCAAAGAAAGAAAAAACTGCGCGAAAGCTGCGAGCGATAAAAAAAACATACAGAGGTCGCACAAGCCTCCCAAAAATTCAAATTATCATTGAAAAGTCAATTTTTTTCGTTCACTTGTCACCAATGAATTTTACGCTTTGTAATTTTGAAATTAACCTCGCGAAAGTTCTAGCCGGCCAATGAATATTTCGTGGTCGTTAGTGGTCGAATATGAGTTCTCACTCATAAATATAACACTTTGTAGAATTTTCAAAACAATCAATCTTTTTTTCTTTAGAAACGACTTTTTTTAATTTCCCTCACACTTCTAACCCGATAAAACGGGGGACTTATAATTTTGTTTACGGACAAGAGCGTTGAAGAATTATTTCATGAGAATAAAGATTATAATTTTTGGGTTAATAGTGTGAGGTAAATTAAAAAATCTGTTTCTAAAGAAAAACGATTAATTGTTTCGAAAATTTTACAAAGCGTAAAATTTAGGAGTGAGATGAGTAAAAAAAAAGTTGGCGAAAATTGAAAATTTCGAAGCTCTTGAGCGACCACTAAATATTCACTGACCGGTTAATTTTACAACTATAAAGCGTAAAATCCGTGGGTGAGAAGAGAAAGAAAAAAAAACGATTTTTCAATGAAAATTTGAATTTTTGGGAGGCTTGAGCGACCCCTAAATATTTTTTTACCGCTCGCAGCTTTCGCAACTATTTTTTTTTTTAATTATATAATCGGATGGTGAAAAAAAGAAAAAAAAGTTCAAATTTGTGCCATACTAACGTAGATAAATGTACAAACACACACTTGCATATGTTGGCATACGTTGCTTATAAAACATTCTACGGATGTACATTCAGCGTTGCCGATCATCGTCTATTATATCCCAAAACCGAAGTACGCGAAACTACGCCGGAACGGGCATTTAGTTTAAAATTACAGTCGCTGCCCTCTGTTCAATTGCGGGCGCAGACCACTAATACAGACATATTGTAACATATCTTGCGCTAAATGTACACGCGACAGATGAACCACAAGCGTTTAATAACCATTGTACCGATATACACGTTCCACTTAAACGCACGTGAATGGGTAATCACTCCCGATGCGCAACTCGTCTATACTGATGAGTAATAAGGGGCGGGTCGAGAAAGAGAGGGAGAGAGGCATGGTTACGCATGGAAAAGAAATGAAAAATATAGAAAGCAAATGAACGGAGGACAAAAAACATTTCACCAAAACTGTAAAATTGCGCTCGAATGCGCGACTATATTATCCTCCCCTCTCTCTCTCTCTCTCTCTCTCTCTCTCTATATATATATATATATATATATATACACAGGGTGTCCCAGAACTCAACGTCAAGCCGAATCGGGGTGACAGGATTGATTGTAACCATCATGAGAAAAATCAGAAAAAAAATCTGGGCATTTAAGAAAAACCTAGAAATTTGGTCAAACTGTAACCATTTTTCGGTTATTGTGGTTAATTTTTATTATTTTTGTTCATTTAAACTTTGGAACTGTAACCCTAAATAACATTTCTAGAATCACAGTCAAAAATAATGACACAATTGCCCCAAGTTTCCTAGAATTAAGACTGTTTTTTGTTAAACTATGAATTCAAAATTTTCAAAATAGATTTTTTTTCTGATTTTTCTCATGATGGTTACAATCAATCCTGTCACCCCGTTTCGGCTTGACGTTGAGTTCTGGGACACCCTGTATATATATATATATATATATATATGTATGTATGTATGTATATCAGGGTGGCCCAAATTTGAGGTTTATTTTTTGTCTTCTTGCTCCGTATCCAATTATCTTCTTTACGGGTTTACTTGCGTTTACTTCTTTACTTGCGATTTTGAAAAAATCGATTTTTTTATTGCATTTTGTTGAAGTATAAGTATCTGAGAATAGATGGCTCTATGAGTATAGGAATAGATGACTCTATGTAAGTTTACAAAAAAAAATATTTTCTTCGTGTAAACTGAAATTGAAACTTTAAACGCGTTTTTCTCAAAATGGCATTTCTGAAGTCGGTGACCAAGATTAGTCGAACACTAGTGAACCGATCTTCTTGAAATTTTGCAGGCTTATTTAATACATAAAAATGTAGTCTTTAATCGTTCGATTTTTTTCGTTAAAATCGAAGCATTAACTTTGACTGTCCGCCATTTTGTGAAAAATGAATATTTTTTAAAATCCTTCGATTAAAGACTAGTTTATACTTATATTTGACTAAATCCATCCGCATTTTTTTTCAGATGATCCACTTCGCCGCAATGTTGGTCACCGCAAACCGTGTATATAAAAACATTATTTCATTGACGGCCATTTGCCACTAAACAATGTAATATTTTTCAATAAAAAAATTACTGAAAGTTCTTCAAGATGTGTTCTTTAAGATGGTATATTGATCGATTAAAAAAGGTTTTGTAGTTTTCTTTAAAAAAATTTATGAAAAAGGCCTTTTTTGCGCTACAAGCGGGGGTAAGGCCTTAAACAAAAAAAAATTGTCGCCAAATCTGCGAACGGTCAAAAAGCATGCAGAGGTCGCTCATGCCTCCCAAAAAATTAGAATTTTAATTAAAAAATCGATTTCTTTTCGTTTACATCTGACCCATGAATTTTATGCTTCATAATTTTTTAATTAACCTCGCGAAAGCTCTAGCCGGTCAATGAATATTTAGTGATCGCGAGCTTCGAAATTTCCAATTTTCGTTCATTTTTTGACTCAACTCACCCATAAATTTGACGCGTTGTAAAATGTTCAAAACAAATAATCGTTTTTCTTTGGAAACAGATTTTTCAAAGTTACCTCACACTACTAACCCAAGAATTATAATCTTTGTTCTCATAAAATCACTTTTTAAAGCTCTTGTCCGTAAACAAAATTATAGGTCCCCCGTTTTATCGGGTTAGAAGTGCTAGGTGAATTTGATAAATCCGTTTCTAAAGAAAAAAAGGATTAATTGTTTTGGAAATTTTACAAAGCGTTAAATTGATGAGTGAGAAAAGAAAAAAAAATCGCGGCAATTGGAAATTTCTATGCTCTTGAGCAACTACTAAATATTCATTGGCCGGCTAGAGCTTCCGCGAGCTTAATATCAAAATTATAAAGCGTACAAAATACATGGGTGAGAAGTGAAAGAAAAAAATCGATTTTCCAATCAACACTTGACTTTTTGGGAGGCTTGAGCGACCTCTAAATATTTTTTGATCCCTCGCAGAACTCGCGACAATTTTTCTTTTGCTTTAAAGAAAATAATTGGATGGTGAGAAAGAGGAAAAAAATAGAGCTCAAATTTGGGCCACACTAATATATATAAATATACCGGGTGTGGCAACAACTGTTAGCAATAGAAATATTTACTAATCGATCTAACCTAAAATATATTGTGCTACCTTTTAAATTTTAATTATAATGCGATTTACTTTTTTTGAGAACTCCTGCAACTGTATACTAACATTTTTTTACTCCAGTTCCGACAAAAATACATTTTCTGCACATCCCCGTGCAGAAATTGTCGTAGCGATCGAATTGGATTTCCATACTTGTTCCTTCTTCCTGATAGGAAACCAGTGGGTCGTTGCATTGGATCCCTATACTGAAACGTCACGCTGTTACATTGAATTGGAATTGAGATTCCCCCATAGAATTAAACCAATCCAATTTGAATCTTTAAGGACTCCCACGTTATCGAACGTAATACGATACGCCTGTTGATGGATCCCATTGCATTCTGTTCGTTGTACTTTCTCAACAAAATATATAGATATACAAAATGGGTAGATCTTAAGGCGGGATATACATTTAGATGGGTAAAAATTAAGCAATTTTGAGGGATTTTTAAAATTGACAAATAATTATTCCACATTTATCAAACTATAGGTGTACTTTAATAGTATAATTAAGTATACAAAATCATGTTTGAAAATTAATTTATCACGAAAATAAAGGAACTGTGACTGTGTGTTACAGCAAGGTTGCCGCGGGAGTTGCGAATCGTCGTGCACTTTTCCGCAGGCTTTGGTTTGCAAAAAATGTTAAGAAAACAGTTTTTCGTTTAAAATATGTATAGTTTCTATTTGACAGTAATTAAAACGAGGAAAATGCAAATTCAAGGACATGGCACACATTAAAAAAAATAAAAACTTCTGTAAATTTAGATTAAAAAAAGAGTTCGTCTGCTAATTTTTCAAGAACAAATTTCGTCAAGTAAAAGGTTGCAAAATTATCAATATTTCTACCAAGTTTCAACTCAATCGGCTTAAAAGTTTTTGAGCAATCCTGCACACCAATTTTAAAGATGCAGTTTTGAGAAAAACATGTTTAGAGTCTAAATATAATTTGAATTAAATTGCACTAGGTACCTGGTGCACTTGTGATAACTAATTACTTGAGTAATCTATTACAAATTAATTAAATGATCAATTACAGTAGCCATTGTAATTATCAGTTGTTCATTTAATCACTTTCGAATTCACTTTGAAACGTTGGGAAAATATTGTACATTTATAGTTCTATCGTTTAAAGAAAAAAAAATGTTTTTTTTTATCGTTGCAAATGCATATCCCGTCTTAAAAAAAGTATAAAACTTGCTTTAGAAACGTATAAGCCGCTTAAAAAAGTATATCTTAAAAATCGATTTAAATCACGTTACAGAAAACCCACTGTAATCATCGTTTGTTATATATTTTACTGCACTCCGACATAATATCACCACACACGTACACGGTCACGAACCGTACAGGCTACATTTTGAGGGGCCAGTCCAGTTAAAAAATTTCAAAAAATCGATTTTTTTACTGTTTTCGAAAGTGCAGTTGACCTAGAATTAAGAAGAAAAGTTGAAAAATAAAAAAATTGTGAGCAAAAAACTGCGAAATTAAAAAAAAAAAACAAACTTCCAATCGCTCACTATTTTTTTCATTTTTCAACTTTTCTTCTTGATTGTAGGTCAACTTATACACAATATTGTACAAAGAAAAAATACGTTTACTTTTTTTGCTTCATATCACCTGTCCGGGACTTAGGACTTCCGCAAGCGAAGAATGTCATCGTCCGCGCACCGACATACGTGGCTCCTCCCACTCCCACCACCATGTTTTGTCAAACTTTAAAAAATATTTTGATGTTCAATAAAGACCGCTTAGTCAACATACCAAATATCAACATTCTATATTTAATACTTTTCGCACAAAAAATTGGTGAAAACTCGAACATTTTTTGGCCCAACAAGGCAGAACCTTCCCTTAAGTGTAACAACTTTTATATAAATATCTATAATATAAATATATTTAAAAAATGTATGGAAATAGCCTTTTTTAGCATCTAGAGTGAGAAGACCCCTTAAATAGATCCTATTCAAAATAACAAAAATGTTCCGCAGTGCAATGAAGGAAGACTACGTGGTTTCCGAAGCAACAGCGAACTTGTCTCTCCGAACTGCATGTCAGGCCTTGATTTTGTATCCTCATCAGGCCTTGATTTTTTACCCTCATCAGAACTTTCTATCTTACCCTGATCAGGCTTCAATTTTTACCCTGATCAGACCGAAGTCAGGGATTGCGTTTCAAAAATGATCAGGGCTGGTTAAAAAATCCCGATCAATGCCGGAAAACGCAACCAGGATGCCTGATGCGGTCTTTTTGCAGCCGGAAGACTTTCTTGCTATTAAATCCCTATAGGGATGTGGTAGGACCTGGGAACTCCCTAACAAATTTCTGCACGGGACTCTAAAATATATACAGATATACTTATACATACGTAACATCAACCGACAATCACGATTTCGCGGTGAACATTTCCAGGAATATATACATGCCCAGACATACATCTGGGTACGGCTACAGTTAGGAGCTCGGATCTCGAGGACCACGCCACTTCACGCGATTCGATGCGGCGCCATCAATGGAAAAGATGCTTAGCGGATGTGAGAACCCATCCGGGGGCCCGTTTCCCCAAACCAAAAAGCGACACTACATTCTTCATAACGCATAATAATACCCGTAGGTGAATACGAAGTCAATGAAGGCGCTGATTGCCCCATTCGAATATATGGGCCGGCAAATGGAGACGTCATATAGCGGCTTGTTCCTTTCTCGTCGATTTACAACGATCTAGTGATTTTGAAGGAAAACCATTAGGGACGTACGAATACACAGAATGTGAACGAACTGTAGTAACTATATATATATATATATATATATATATATATATATATATATATATATATATATATAAATTTGGAGTGACAGCGGAAATGTAGATGACGGAGCATGTTGGATACTTTAGCGGGTATTATGAGTTTCGTATTTGGGTGAATGTGTGATTGCGGGTTTGCTTGAAGTGCGAAAGCAATGGGGAAGCAGTATATACCAACATCAGTCAGATCATGCGCGTTCGATGTACGGCTGCAATGATATTTTAATTGAACCAGCATTCGCCTAGACTTGATTTGGATTGGTGACCACTAACAAGGAACATCTCTTGAGTCTCTGCCTTCGATTCCGATCAAACTTACATATGTGATAAAGCGTTGAAAACTATTGGACACGTTTTTTTTTAACGACGTAAGGGATGTAAGGGGTCTTCTCACTTTAGACGCAAAGAAGGCTCTTTTCATGAACTTTTTTGATAGGTTTATATTATAGATATTGAGACAAAAGTTGTTACACTTAAGGCGGAATATACATTTACAACGATCAAAAAATCGATTTCTTTTTTTTTAACGATAGAACTTCATATGTAGAATGTTTTCCCACAGTTTCAAAGCGAAATTCAAAAAACTTCAAACGTTACAGCCCGTCAACGTTGTGCTTCACCGCTCGGATTCGGAGCGGGCGTGAACGTCAAACGCGTTTTTTGCAAAACTGCATTATCGCAATTGGCGTGCAGGATTGTTCAGAAATTATTAAGCCGATTGAGTTGAAACTTGGTAGAAATATTGATAATATTGGTACCTTCTACTTGACGAAAATTGTTTTTGAAAAATTGAAAAAAAAGGTACTTTTATTGTCCACATTTTACAGAAATGTCGATTTTTTTGTAAATGCGTGCCATTTTCTCAAAATTGCATTTTCTTCATTTTAATTACCGTCGTATAGAAACTATACATGTTGTATTGAAAAAATGTTTGAACTTTTTTGCAAATGAAGGTCTACGAGAAAGTAGACTGCACGCCGATTTGCAACTCCCGCGGCGACCTTGCTGTAACACTCTGCCACAGCTCCGCCATTTTGATGATGAATTAATTTTAAAAAATCGTTTCGTATACTTAAATATACTATTAAAGTATACCTAAAGTTTGATAATTGTAGAATAATTGTTTCTTCGTTTACAAAATCCCTCAATACTGCTTATTTTTTTCCTGTCTAAATGCACATCCCGCCTTAAGGCGTTAGGCCACAGTAACGGGTATAAAATCATGTGCGAATTTAACAATTTTTTTTCGTATGAAAAAGTGATTCACTTATAAAATTAATCACACATCTATTTAGTATGAATATCAAGCTGTTAGAATTTTTTTTCCGATGTACAAATTGGCCGACTACTCGAAACTTCTCGAAATAGCTTTTTCCAATTGGCGTGACAAATAACTTGAACAATTTTCACTCGATTTACTTTAAATTTAAAAATTATGTTCCCAATTGCATTTCGCAGAGAAGTACGTACGGAATTTCTGATCAATCGAAAACTTTTCATTTTATGAGCACTTTATGAGCAGTTACAACGAAATTTTTCACTGAAAATTCATTTTTCAAGTTCAAATACCTACAACTTTTGAATAAAACAATATTTTTTTAATTCCGTACATACTTCTCTAGGCATTCAAATTTAAATTGACGAGAACTTTTGTTTTTTGTTCTAGGTAAAAAAATTGTGGATGCTAAATGTCACGCCGCGGAGCGCCTAAAAAAAGATAACAAAAGAAAATATTAGTAGTCGGCCATTTTGTACATCGAAAAAAAAGATATATTTTTTTAACAGCTTGATATTCATACGAAATAGATGTGTAATTAATTTTATGAGTGAAACACTTTTTTGTACGAAAAAAAATGTTAAATTCGCACATGATTTTATACCCGTTTCCGTGGCCTAACGCCTTAATGAATAAACTTTCGAAGTACATTAAACATTTTTTTAAAATTCTGGTCACTGTTTAGAGACGAAAATGGTAGTTGAAAAATGTCCTAAAAAAATTGTAGGTCTGCGCTGCTGATGAAATCTCGGAGATGGATAATCCGAAACAAAAAAATCAAACGGTTTTAGATTCAGTATGTCACATCATACAATTTTTGATATATGCAAAAATAACAAAATGGCGGACATTTTTCGATTAAAAAAAAAACAAAAAAAACTCGTTTTTTCACCGTTCTTGGCAAAAAATAGTAAATATCAAATTTTTTTAAAAAATCTTTCATATGCGCTATAGCTATAGTTGTAAAAAATATGTGGTTAACATTTCATAAGGATCGGTTCAGTAGTTTCGAAGATTTTGACAACAAGCCGTCGAAAAACGTTGTTTCGAGAAAAACGCGCATGAAGTTTGTTTGGGTTACATAAATACATGAAATATTTTTAAAAATTGTATGTCGAAAGTGTATTTCTTAAGTGTAACAACTTTGATATCAATATCACTAATATAAACTTATAAAAAAATCATGAAAATAGCCTTTTTTAGCATCTGAAGTGAGAAGACCCCTTAAAGGCGGAAACGACCCGTCAAAGAAAGGCATGTCGAGGGGTGACTTGCAGTTTCACCCACAAGCTGTCCACCGGTCTGAATGGAACAAAAACGGAAATTCTTCCACTTTAAAACGATGAAAAATCTACTATAGGAATATTGAAAAACAAAATTAAGGGGTGACACGTCTTTCTTTGAGGGGTGGTCCCCCTTAAGGCCGTTTTTCCACCAATAACAAAAATACGTGTCTTGCAGTTTTTAATGCTTCATCACATATATGAGTTTTAACGAAAATGAGTCGGACACTCAAGTGATTCCGTGATTCAAGGTCAGTATCGATGATACAAATCTAAATATCTCGGATCACCACCAAATATTTGGTAGTGTTCCGAGATATTTAGATTTGTATTTCATTTTAATAGGTGACCTTGAATGACCTTGAACGACTTTGAGCCCCTAATATTTTTATGCGGCTTGAGGTGCTCCACAAGATGGTTGAAGAAAAAATGGACCATTCCATTTAAAGAAGTGGAGTTTACCTTGACGAACGTTCAGCGCCTCCACCGAAAATAATAGGGTGGTCCGGTACGACGGCCTTTTCGAACACTGAAACTTTTGTCTGAAACCTTTTTGGATATGATCAATAGTTTGAGTGCTATTATGCTGTAACAATTTATGTGCCTCGCCTTATATATATATATATATATATATAGATTTTTTTCAAATCTTGGACTGTGGGTAACGCTCCAACCTTCTTAAGGGAATGTGTCACACGTCTGGTTGATAAAAATCCTGTGGTCAAGTTTTCTCCCTGCCAGATGACATTTCGGGTAAATAAAGAAATAAACGTTGCCCGTCTTCTAATAGAGCGGAAGGTGTGTCCTTTCTTTTTTTTTAAATGTCACCCGTCTTGAAGAACACTTGGAATCTGCAACTTAGCTTTCGCACACATGGCTGCGCGGTTGGTGTGAGACTTCCCTTTAAAGGGGTCCTCTAGTTTCTCGGGTCGAAAAAATCGATTTTTTTTTCATAAATCACATCTACAACATGTGTAGAAAATGTGTGCCAAAGGATTTTTCGATATTCGAAGTGGTTCACAAGTATGAATCACATGCGCGAACTTTCAAACGCGTTTTTCTCGAAACACCATTTTTCGAAACGGTGACCACGATATTTCAGAAACTACTGCATCGATCTTGTTTAAATTTATACAGCATCTTTAATATGTTATAAGCCAGCGATTGAACTAGGATTATCATGATTGCTTCGATAGTTTTTTTTGTACGAGCGAAAAACTTAAGAAAAAATGAGTAAAAAATAGAATGTAATTTTCAAAAGTGTATAAAAAAGTCAATTTTTGTAATTTAGAATTCACTCTAGTTCAATCGCTAGTCTTAAATATGAAGATTAAAATGCTGTTTGGTTTTTTGATTTCAGATAAGCAGAACAGCCGCAATCTTGGTCACCGTCAAGCACCTCTTTTAGTTGATGTCTTCCTGTAGGCCACTATAACGTTTATTCTATTATATATTTTGACTTCAAAAAATTTGTAAAGCTTATTTAAATGTTAATAAAGTTTATGCAAAAATAATGGGATTGATTATTTCGATGCTTTGCTCGTAAAAAATTATTGAAAAAGCCGTAAAAAAACAGCCGAGAAACTAGAGGACCCCGTTAATACGCTACACGTGAGCGATAGTGCGATCAAAAATAGTAAATAGTAAACTAATAAAAAATATGTAAAACTGCGTTTTACATGCTTGAGGCGAGAAATTCGTTTAGGAGCGTGAAAAATAGGTATTTTTCGGGAATTTTTTTAGAGGGGATGAAATAATCTGATCATTTTAGAATTTGGACATGAGTTTATGATAACTGTCAAGTTTAAAAAGAATTTTTTTTTTTGTTTTGGGATGACCAACAAAATGGCGGCGTTATTAAGGGTCTTCGGACGCCTGTTTTCCGCGACAACGAAAAGTGCTGCAGTTGTCACTCTTTTTCGGTTGATCTGAAAAAGATTTAATGAGTGTCATTCGTTTGCTGATATATTGAGGGGAAGGATATACCTAAAAAATGATGAAAAAGTGCAGAATTGAAAACTTGGGAGCTTTTTTACTCCAAAGTTCGAATTTTCGACCATTTTTTCGACATATTTGACCCCAAAAAAATTATTTTTTTTACACGCTACCTTTCAAACTTTAGGTATATCCTTCCGATAATATTACTGAGAGTAACCTCCCAAAATTTCATGTAAATCGGTCGATAACTTTTTGAGCTACAACACGAGCAGTTTTTGAAAAAGTAGTTTTGAGATAATCGCGTTTAAAGTTTACTCGCTACCTGACCGCATGCTGTCCCCGCGCTCTAGACTATATGCGATAACTCCGCAAATATTCAATATTTCGAGTTTTCCTTTGGTCAGTATATTCTTTGGGTATCATACTTTCGAAATATGTCAAAAAATCGATTTTTTGAAAATTCTAAAAAGATTTCTCGCCATAAAAAAGGGAATAAAGCTAGATGTATATCTAGCTCAATATCTCAGTTAATGTTTTTTTTGAGACCGTATGCCCGTCTAGAAATTTGAAAAAAATCATTTTTTTTTGTATTTTCTTAAAGAATAGACTCTCAAGAATATGTTCTCAAAAGAAAATTTCCAAGATTACCAGACTAGACCCCTAACACGAGACCAGAAAAGTATCGACCGGTCGGAGGTACGAACTTCAGAAGCTTCTAAGGAAGGTAGAACTGCTCGCAGGGAAGAGATCGATTAATATAACGTAAGTGTAATATGCCATTATATCACTTCGATAGTTGCGGTTGTCTGGAATTCTACTCAAAGCTTTAAATTCGTTTTTCTCGAAACTTCTTTTTCCAGCCTGGTTGATAAAAAATCTCGAGTTACTTCCAACTGATTGACGTCAAATTTGGTATGGGCCTTCAGTATATATCCCTCTATCGTCTCTACCTCGGGCATTGCGAAATTAATATTGTTACTATTAGAAAAACAATTTTACTTTGAAAAAGGGCGATTTTTTTTCGTACAGTTGGCGTTTAAATGTTTTTTTTTCCTCTTTGGTACCTGCTTAAATGACATGCGTATTGATAAAGAAAATTGGTTCTATTTTTGTTTCATATGAATGGGAGCTTGAAGGAGAGATATACACCTAGATGGTCGAGGTCGAGGATTTAGAAGCATTGAACATTCCGTCGACCGTAGAAGACCTACCCTATGGACCTGATATCGATGATTCCATGTTGACAAATTTCATGATTTATTCATTCTCAAATTTTCAAACGCGTTTTACTCAAAATCACGTTTTTCAAATCGGTACCCAACATTTCTCGAAAACCAATGAACCGATTGCCTTAAGGTTTCTTGTGGTTATTCTATACACCATTATCTAGTACTTGTCATAGGATTTTTTTCCCGTTACTTAGTTTTTGTTTTATAGGCAAAATAATAACTAATTTTTGGCCCAAAAATCACTATTTATGTTCAAACGTCCGCCATTTTGTCATAAATCGATATTTTCAAAATCGGCCATGACAAGTACTAGATTATAGTATCTAATTGAATAATAATTCCGGTTTTTTTTTTCAGATGATTTTTGAAGAGCCGCCAGTGGGTACGGTATACGCAGATTTTTTTACGACGCTCTAAGGATCATACAATATCCTTGTATATTTTTGATATTTTTAAATAAAGAAAATTAAACATATTTTTAAATGTATATATTTTTAGATAATTAAAACCCCAATCCGAAAGTTCAAATAGTTTTCCTTGAAAAAATTGACCTTTTTTCCGGCTCCTAGGTCTATATCTCCCCTTAAGATCATGTCAAACGCCGCAACCCTTTTTTTCATGGCCACATTTGAAGGTCCATCACTTGTGTAATCTTAATTTCTTTGCACTACATTTTTTGCTAAGTTCTTGAGATTTTAATAAAAATACTGTTCAAAAATGCATACTAAAAAGATTTCTTGTTTTTTCTTATGAAGCTTAAAAAACGCGTGAAATTTGGACCTCTCGACTAGAATACCCCGAGTAGAAATCTTGCTCCAGCTACAATAAACACCTGATCAGGCATCCTGACTTCTTTTTCCAGCCTTGATCAGAATTTTTTATCAAGCCCTGATCATTTTTGATACACAATCCCTGACTTCCGTCTGATCAGGGTAAAAAATCAAGGCCTGATCAGGGTAAACTATCAAGGCCTGATCAAGGTAAAAAATCAAGGCCTGGTCAGTGTAAAAGATCAAGGCCTGATCAGCGTAAAAAATTAAGGCCTGATAAGAGCTTAATTTTTCACGGCTTGATCAAAATGAAAAATCATGATTTTTCACGGCTCAGGATGACCGATTTTTTCCTGAAATAAAAAATACAACGCATACACAAAAGAGAAAAAGGTATCACTTTATAAATAACGCTGATCGTTTATTTTTTAATCTTAATATAAAATTTATCACATATATTTTTCACATATATCTATGTGGAAAACAAACATCATTTTTCTTGTATTTGTAATAGAACAAAAACTCGAAATAAACTAAGATATATCACTGTATTATATTCCACCAATCATCCCGAAATAAACTAATAAATTTTTTAAACAAAAACTTAAGAAACTTCGTGAATAAAGTAAACAGAGCTTAACGTTTTTATGACCAGACGTTTCGAGGAAACGTTACATTGGGCGTTCTGTTCGTTTTTTTACGCGACGCTCGAAACTTGTCGCAGTCTTTTGCTGAATTAATCAGGCCTTGATACCGCTCCAACAGTTTGTCCAATTTGCTTCGAAAGAACTTCTATTCCGTGTTCCCTATATTTCGAAATGACAGCCACTGAAAAATACGAAAATGTGTATCCCACTTAGAATTCAATGTCTACATATATATCTATATAAAGTATGCACATTATTTTATTAGGGTGGCACAAATTTGAGCACAATTTTTTTTCCTTTTTCTCACCATCCAATTATCTACTTTAAAGAAGAAAAAAAAATTGTTGCAAAAGCTGCGAGCGGTCGGTGAGTTGTCAGCGTAGTGCAGTTCAGTGAATGTAATGTCCACCCGAAGTGCATTTCTTATGGGCTAACTTGCACCGATGAACTTACTTTCACTTAACTGAACTACGCAGTCAACTTGTCATTATTCGGTTAGCCTACGCTGTCCGGGCCCGTACAGCGAAGGCCAACCAAATAATGGTAAGTTCACAGCGTAGTCACTTCAGTGAATGTAATGTCCATCCGAAGTGCATTTCTTATGGGCTAACTTGCACCGATTGGCATTACTTTCACTTAACTGAACTGCGCAGTTAACTTATCATTATTCGGTTAGCCAACGCTGTCCGGGCCAATCAGCACCGATGGCAAAACATTTACCAGATTGAACTACGCTGTCAGCTTACCATTATTTGGTTGGCCTACGCTGTCTCTTTTTCCCCTCTGACAAAGGAGACGGACCAAGTAAAGAAAAATAAAAGCGATACACAAAACAAATATAAATCTACTTACATAGTGGTAGCGCCAACACATGCCAATCCTCAGGAATTTCGAGTTGTTCCTCGCTGAGAGGATCTGTTCCGGATCTGTCAAATGTATCATAATAAATATTTCAACCAATGCATATATAATTTGGCGTATGGTTAATTTACAGTCAGACTTAATCCAATTTATATTTATAGATTTAAGAATTGTAAGTCTTTGAAAAAGATTAATTGTTATACTAACCTGCTGCTGTATTATTTCTTCGTTTTTTCCCTTATTTAGAGCCCGCTATTCACACAGACACAGTCGTTGCGCAATCTTCTTCCGATTGTGTTTGTCCATCTTATTCACAACGTACCCGTTATATGTAAAAAATGTATAAAGTGATTAATAATATGTCTCGTGCTTCTCTCGTGTCTGTGTATCATTTGACAAGATGAGGTTAGGCACGTTTTTAGCGCCAAACTGTAGAAGTCCAGTTACATGATGATTGCTTGAAGTTAGCTGGATCAGGCGAATTGAAGTAAGCCGTAAGTCCAGTTGCTTGACATCGCCTGAAGCTAGCCGGGTCAGGCGAATTGAAGTAAGCCGTAAGTCCGGTTGCTCGACCACCGCCTGACCCCAGCTTGATCAGGCAAATTAAGGCAAACTTAAGTAAGGCCTTCGTACTACAAGCTGATCAGGCGCAGATCAAATATCAGGCCAGCCTGACAATATTTCTACTTGGTTAAGACTGTTAAGACGCCGCATCTATGTGGCTCACCGAAGAACGAAACTTTTTTCGGCATTTTTTTGACAATCCTAAAAAAGCGATAAAAATGGGGCTTGGACGGTTTATTTTATTTATAATTTTTTATTTTATTTATAATAAAAAGTATGTGTACAACAAAATTTTTTGTATATAAATGAAAGAAAAAAAAACGTCGGCCCAGTCGTAGCTACACTAAGGACGTTTTTTTCAGGCGCTCTGCGGGAGGACGCAGAACTTGGATTAGCACCTAGAACCCAAAAAAAAACCGTCATTGACATAACTTTTGCTAGGGCAGTAAACACGATTATTAAAAAAAAAATGATTTTCTTTTGCAAAACGGCATCATTTCGAATAATTCTTTTTTTCGCTAAAAAATCGACGTCGATTTGTTTAGGATGACGAGAATTTTCCTCTGAGTCTTTATCTAAGAAGCTGCAATTGGAATTTCAAAGCAATCGGATGAAAACTACCCAAATGATGTGTCGTCGCGATTTCAAAACCATGATTCCGAGAAGAACACGTACAATGGTTGAAAACTGATTTAGGAGCTATTGTTCACGTGAACGAATTCAAGCTGTCATTTCAATTCCGCGCACCCACGGAGACATTTTGATAGTATGTCTTCAGTTTTTAGGTCGTTGTGTATACAACGAATGAACTAAACGACTCCAAATTGCTACTTTCACCGTCTGGGCTGTTTCGTGCGTTTCAGAGGCACTTCAGAAAATGAGGTCTGAACATTTCTTTCCTATTTTTCGCGCATAATTCCTTTTGTACATCATTCTTGTGGCGTTTAAACGTCATTTAAGGGGGTCATCCCACGTTGCAGCTTGGGATGACCCCCTATTTTCGCTTTTTTGGGTTTTTTGATGAACCATTAAAATACACTATCTTTGAATGTTTAACACACATTTATTAACATTTTTACAGGCCCTCAGAATTTTATCAAACAGAAATAACGAGTCGAATCGACTTTACACGGTTCGGAAGACACTCATGTGTAAAAAAAATTGACGGCTGTCATGATTCCGGAGGTATTGCTCATCTGAAATGAGAAAATCGAACGGTACTTTAATTTGTAGACCTGAGGCTATCACCGGAACTACAGTAAAGTAAAAATATCGAAAATTGAATTTTTGGCACGGTTTTAAAAGTTAAGTTCAAAGTTTCCTCACATTTTCGATGTTTTCAGCTTTAAAAAAACGATGGTAGATATCAGAAATATTCTAGTTCGGAAAACCAATTTGGAAAATACAGTTTTAAGAAAAACACGTTTAAATGTTGAAGTGCGATTTACACTAAGAAAATGTTGACTCACCATTCGTCTGCTATGCCGGGTCCGTATTGACGTCTTGTTATAGAAGCAATTTGTGCAAACAATTTTTTATCATTTTTCATACGTATTACATGAAATGGCCTTAAGGGGTTACGTGGGTTTTGAAGCCAAAAAGCACATTTTCTCTATTAAAAAAATGTAATATATAAATTGTTTTATTCAATATGTTAAGCACATAAAAGAGCGATATTTCCACAATATTTTTTAAAAATTCATCCAAAAATTTGGGAAATTCAGCCGGTGGGACCTAGTTTCCGGAGACTCCTAAAAAAATGTCCTCGTGGTGGTCAGGATAACTCATGATAGCTTTATCCGAAATTGAAAACCAAATTTTTTCTGGTATTAGTTAAGAATAGCTCGTGATTGAACGAAGGATTTAAAAAAAAATTGAAATTCGAATTTTTGGCAGAGTTGTTTGCAAAATAGTTCGATTTTTTGTACAATTTCCACTACGTATAGCCTTGTAAAATTAGTTGTAATCGAAAAAAACGTTCGTTCAATCATTAGTCAATGCTATTTTAAAGAAGTGTGCAAAATTTCTACAAGATCGGTGCATTAGTTTTTGAGAAATTATGTCAATCACAAATTGAGAAATCGTGACTTCACAAATAGTGTTTTGAGAAAAATGCGATTAAAGTTTTACGTAGAAATAAAGCAAAGAATTTTTTTTCTACTTACATAGAATCGTCGATTCTAGGTCCATAAAGTAAAGATCCTGCTGCAGCTGCGATGTCCAGGAAATCCTTTTGTTCCTGCCTTGATTTTCTGAAATTTTCAAACCCACGTACGTTCAAGCCAATGAAAAAAACGGTAACAATGTTTCTTCTACTCGAATGTAATACCTCAAATGAAAAAGCTAGATACGTATCCAGTTTGATATTTCGACTAATTGTTTTCCCTTCTTGAACCAAAACGGGAAAAGAAATGTCATATCCTCATTCATTTTCCACATTTGCTCCAACAACACAAAATAATTATACCGCAAATCGATAAAGTAATTTTCTAGAAAGAAAAGTAAATCGCGACCGTTGACCTTTTTTTGTACGTCACGCGCTTTGACTCGTGACTTTTCGAGGCTATAACGGAGACTGCAATTTTTCTCGTCACGCGCTTTATGTCCATTCCGTCAAACAAAAGTGACAAAGGGCCCTCAGCGCTGGTGGAACATTTTTTTCTATCACGACTTTTTCGATCATCCAATTTATCACCGGTGTCGCTTGCGTAGACCCCTCCCCCCTTGAGTCCCCACCCTCCCGCACACCCAGGGTATCAGCCCACCCAGTATGTACAAACACACGATGGGGCGAGGACAGATTTCCTCTCGTTCTCGATGGCGCAGTTTTGTCCCCTATGTGAGCCGAGAATCGTATCACTTCCGGACGATCGAACAGCGATTTTCTCGCTCATCATCCCCTGGCGCACACGAGAGCGGGAAGGGTGGCACGGAAACTACCCTCCCCGCGAGGGATACTTATAGTGACGTTGAACAATGAGAGCAGCATACGCACATATACACACATACTCGCACACACACCACACATACATACTCACACCACACACTCACAGTACAGACTCACACCACACACTCACACCACACACACTCACACCACACACACACACACACACACACACACACACACACACACCACACACACACTCACACCACACACACACTCACACCACACACACTCACACCATACACACACACACGCTCACACCACACATACACACTCACACCACACACACACTCACACCACACACACACTCACACCACACACACACTCACACCACACACATACACTCACACCACACACACTCACACCACACACACTCACACCACACACACACTCACACCACACATACACTCACACCACACACACTCACACCACACACACTCACACCACACACACTCACACCACACACACTCACACCACACACACTCACACCACACACACCACACACACACTCACACCACACACACACTCACACCACACACATACACTCATACCACACACACTCACACCACACACACTCACACCACACACACACTCACACCACACACAGTCACACCACACACACTCACACCACACACACTCACACCACACACACTCACACCACACACACTCACACCACACACACTCACACCACACACACTTACACCACACACACACTCACACCACACTCACACCACACATACACACTCACACCACACATACACTCACACCACACACACTCACACCACACACACACACACACTCACACCACACATACACTCACACCACACACACTCACACCACACACACACACACACTCACACCACACATACACTCACACCACACACACTCACACCACAAACACTCACACCACACACACTCACACCAAACAAACTCGCGCCATACACACTCACACCACACACTCTCATACACACTCGCACCACACATACACTCACACCACACACACCACACTCACACTAACATCTACAGCCTTGTTCAAAAGTATTGGGCACCCTGTTCATTTTCTATTCGGGCAAAAAATTCAATATCTCTGCGAAAAAAAACTGTCCACCAATTAACCAAACGGGGTTTTGAAGTGGACAAATTCAGCTTCATTTTCCTTCCTTAATTTTATTTTTGCGTTTTTTTTATACCCGGTACGTCACTTTGAACATGCTGGTTTTCCACGATTTTGGTACTTAGCAAAATCGCGTGCTGGACTTGAAAAAATAGTAATCTCACCATTTAGGGATAATATCTTGAAACAGGACACCATTGGCTTTAGTTTCGTTTTTTTCAATGTCCGATTTTTTTTCGCAGAGTTATCTAGTTTTCGCTTGAAAACACGGCGGGTCCCCGACAAATAGGCATCACGCGGCGTACCGTGAAAACGATGAGGTTTGGAATATTTAGTCTAAGGAGTAAAAAGTTGTATTTTTTATTTTGGAGTCATTAATTTTTTTTTAGATTTTTACCCAAAATTTCTTTGTGTCGCTATTTTTGGTTGCTAGTCGACGATTTGTCTCATTAATTCGTTGCCGTTACTTTCAAACAAAGATGTTTTAATGAAAATAGGAAGAGGAGAAAAGGTACATAATTGAATTTTTAACACATTAGAGTTCTTATTCGAAATTTGTTTTATTGAAAAATAATATTAACAGTGATATTTCAATGTAGACCCATCTTCCACGATGACTTTGTTATTTAACTTATATTTCGTTAGACCCCTTTAGCCTTAATTACGGCCACAACCAAAAATAGCGGTACAAAGAAATTTCGGTAGAAAAAGCTACAAAAAATGGAGTGACGCCAAAATAACAAAATACAACTTTTTACTCCTCAGACTGAATATTCCAAACCTCGTAACTTTGAAGTTACGCCGCACGATGCCAACGTTCCGGCATCGCAAAAAATCGCAAAACTTTCTTTAAAAGACGGTACTAAAGCTAACGGTGTCCTTTTCAAAGATCTTAACACTAAATGGTGAGATACTGTTTTTCAAAATTCAGTACGCGATTTTGCAAAGTGCAAAAATCGTGAAAACCAGACATGTTCAAAATGACGTACCAGGTACAAAAAAAATCGCGAAAGCAAAAATAAAAAAGCAAAATGAAGCTGGCTTTGTACGCTTCAAAACCCCGTTTGGTAAATTAGTTTACGATATTTTTTCGCCGAGATATTCGATTTTTTGTCCGGACCGAAAACTCACAAGGTGCCTAATACTTTTGATCAAGGCTGTATATGTATAAACGTGTATGTCACGAATACACCGTAGCTTTGATACCACGAGATCTCATCATCTCATTCCAAACGAACCCCAAACCCGATTCGCGCGTCATTGCGATTTTGTCAACGAGAGGGCGTTCCCGCGTACACGAACGGGACGCAGCATATTTTTCTTCCTCCGCAAAGCTCAACTATGACTTTGTGGAGTCGCCTGCCATGTAGGTTAACCTGATCGAGCATTCGGTAGCGGGGTGCACATCGAATTCAATTATTACGAACACATGCAGAATATTGGGTGGGGGTAATGAAATCGGGTGGGGGTAAAAATGTCGAATGACCAAATATAGAACGACAAACATTTCGAAACGACAGAATTATGAACTCTCAAAATAACGAAGGTTAAATCATTCGAAATTTTATCTTTCGACTGATAAAAAAATCGAATGACTATAAATCGAACCATTATTTATTGGAGAGGTAATTTATTAGAAAACGAATATTCAGATTGTCTGAAATTCGGAACATAAAAATACAGAATCGAAAAATGTAGAACACCCATATCTCCGAAACAGAAAATAGCGAGTGCCTAATATGCATAATACCGTCTATGGCGAAAAGCAATATATCGAAACGCAAAATGTCGATGGCCCGAAATGTAGAACGCCGAAAGGTCGAACGACCAAAATGGCGAACGTGGTGGGGCCCGTCACGTGGGATGACTGTCTTACGATATTTTAGCCTACAGACCGCCAGCGCCATCTCGCAGCTTCACTCTGAGGCGCAAGTGACGTATTGCTCGATTCGCCATTCGGGCCGTTCTACATTTTGACCCTCCGCGATTTCAACCACTCGACTTTTTGGCCGTTCGCTTTAATGATTTTCTGCATTGTGAACCATCGCCATTTTTTTAATTCGGAGAATTGTCGTCTCGAATTATTTGGTGTTATGCATAAAGGCCCATCGATTTTATGTTTTTCGATATTTTATTAAATCTGATTTTTGTTTTTCGCTATATATCAACTTCCGAGATGTTCATATTCGTAATTGTTATTTTCGACTTCACAGGCTCTAGTAAGATTGATCTATCTATATTCGAACATTCGTCATTTTCGAATTCGATATTTTGGCCCATCGGCATATCGATCGTTCGACATTTTTCCCCCCACCCATGAAATCGAACGCAGCGCCCGCAGTGGACAAAAATTGCAATAAACTCGACCATTTATCTGGCAAATCTGTAGTAGCGAAGTACGAGATTTAAAAAAATCAATTTTGAAGTATTGTTTTACTACAAATACTCCGTTGCTGATAAATAAATTTCAAAAATACCGGATGGAATAGTAAATACATATTTAATCGATTTCTCACGGCAAATTGGAGGTTAGAACAACGCAACAAATGTTATACTCTCGGAGTCGCTCTTTAAAATAATGCTCATTTCGGTCTGAAAACAAAATTTCATTTATTATATTATAAAGTGGTGCAGCAGCAATATATGTTTGTTAATTTTTAATAAAAGCAATTATATATCATCATTTTTCTCGGCTCATAACAAAATTACAACTAAACAAAAAAATACATTTCAAAGAAACGTTACTTACCTTTTTCACTTTTTGACTTAAGGGGTTACCCCCACTTGCGATTTTGAAAAAATCGATTTTTTTATTGCATTTTTTTGAAGTATAAGTATCCGGGCCCATACTTCTGTATGGGCCCGGAATAGATGACTCTATGTAAGTTTACAAAAAAAATATTTTCTTCGTGTAAACTGAAATTGAAACTTTAAACGCGTTTTTCTCAAAATGGCATTTCTGAAGTCGGTGACCAAGATTACTCGAACACTAATGAACCGATCTTCTTGAAATTTTGCAGGCTTATTTAATACATAAAAATGTAGTCGTTAAGCGTTCGATTTTTTTTTTCGAAAAAAATGGCCGTTTTATAGTCAAAAAACGGCCGTTTTTTTCGTTAAAATCGAACCATTAACTTTGACTGTCCGCCATTTTGTGAAAAATGAATATTTTTTTAAAATCCTTCGATTAAAGACTAGTTTATACTTATATTTGACTAAATCCATCCGCATTTTTTTTTCAGATGATCCACTTCGCCGCAATGTTGGTCACCGCAAACCGTGTATATAAAAACATTATTTCATTGACGGCCATTCGCCACTAAACAATGTAATATTTTTCAATAAAAAAATTACTGAAAGTTCTTCAAGATGTGTTCTTTAAGATGGTATATTGATCGACTAAAAAAGTTTTGTAGTTTTCTTTTAAAAAATTCATGAAAAAGGCCATTTTTTGCGCTACAAGTGGGGGTAACGGCTTAATGCAAACACATTAAATGCAATTGAGGCGCGATTTTAATTTTTATATAATAGCACTTTTCCAATGTTGAGGTTGGTTTAAAATGTCTAAATCAGTATTGTTTTCAAACAGTGAGGTATAATTTATGCAGTCAATTTTTTTACATTATATATAATTCAAGATAATGTTGCAAATAAGAAAAACCTGGTTTTATGTTTATTTTTTAATGATAATTGGAGGATAGTACAATATCCGGGGCGCCAAGTTTCGACCGTTCATTCTTGATATCTGAACCAAAATAATGAGAATTTATAGAATAAAAAATTTGCCGTTTTGGCTTCCTTAAGGAATTATGAGCGCTTTTAGCGGTAATTGGAAATACACCAAAATTCAACGATTGTTGTTAGCTCATGGGTGCAATATCTTTATTTTATCGCAAATGATGGAAATTGACCGGGCGAGCTTCAAAAAGTATTTGTTTGTTTGGGTTTGTTTAGTGGTATCATATAAATCCCACTAAACGTAGTATTTATATGATTTTCAACATAAATTCCAATATTATGATGCTTTATTTATTCACATTCTCTATTTAATTATAACAATAAGAATTGTTCCATATAATTACTACACCAAATTAATAACCGATATATGAGGCATTCCACGTCACTTCAGCCAGTAAAAAAAATCCACAAATAATTTTGAAAAATCGAGTTACATTATTGAAAAGTACTAACCGAGTGTCGACGTTTTTAAAAAAATTTTGACATTTTTTCTCGTTGATTACCATTTTTTAAATATTTTTCCATTCAAATGACTGTATCTTTGGCAGGATTTGACGTATTTACATTTGTAAAAAACGAAAATGTGCGTCTTTTTCTAGTCTTCCAGAAAATAATTTATATTTTATTGAGCAAGTCGAACGTCCGTTTCAGGGCAAAATATGCAAAAATATTTTTTTCTCAAGGAAAGACACTCGTTATTTTATTTTTAAGAATTTCCCCGAATTGTGAATACGAAAAACAAAATTTTGGTATTTTTCATATTATGGGATTCCTAAACACCACTGAAGTAACCGCTATTTTAATTTTTTAAAATTTTTGTATTAATATTCGATTGAAGAGTGCAGAGCACTCGCTGTATGTTTACCAGGTTTTTGAAATACATATGATATATATGTCATATGTATTGGAGCCTTGGAGTGCTCCATACTCTTCAATCGAATATTAATAAAAAAATTAAACAAATAAAAATAGCTGTTACTTCACGGTGCTTAGGAATCCCATAATATAAAAAATACCAATAATCCATTTTACGTATTCACAATTCGGGGACATTTAAAAAAATAAAATAACGAGTGTCTTTCCTTGAGAATATTTTTTTTGTGCATATTTTGCCCTGAAACGGACGTTCGACTTGCTCAATAAAGTATAAATTAATGGAATCATTGGAAAATATGTACATTGAGGTATGTTTAGGAATTTTTAAAAATAAATTCGTTCACTGGAAGCGATTCAAACGCGATTATCTCGAAACATAGTTTTCAAAGTCGGTGCCAGATGTATCTCGAAAACGGCTTATCCGATTTTGTCCAAATTTGAATACAATATTCTTCGGTAGTTTTTCTCGTTCGCCACGTAGGGGTTTTTCATTTGATTGAAACATTGCTTTTTTATGCAATGTGTATGCAACCCATAATCGTCGGAAATTGCGAACGAAAAACGAATGTTAAATTAAAACGGTCGCAATTCCGTCAAAAACCAACATTTCAAAAAAATCCTACGTGGCGAACGAGAAAAACTATCGAAGAATATTGTATCCAAATTTGGACAAAATCGAACAAGCCGTTTTCGAGATACATCTGGCACCGACTTTGAAAACCATGTTTCGAGATAATCGCGTTTGAATCGCTTCCAGTCAACGAATTTATTTAAAAAAATTCCTAAACACACCTCAATGTACATATTTTCCAATAAAAAAAACCCGGATCCAATCGAAACATTAGTTTTTGAGATAAAAATTCCCGAAGTTTGCCTGTTTTTCTCACCGTTTACTCAGGCACCTCCCCTTAATAAATTGAAATGTCAGGTCATTTTGAGACACCCTGTATTGGCAGTGGAAATATTTTCTAGCCTATCAGACTTGGAAGAATACTTTCCCTACAAAAGTTGCATAGTTCAAAGGGGGGCATCGAGTGGTGGCTACGAGGTTTACCCAGTGCAAGGTGCTTCGGAGATTTCAAGATAATCAGCATGGTGTACAGTCTTTTCCTCCGTTGCAAAATGTTCATTATTTTTTGTTCGATTTCGGCTCCAAAATGCTTGCAATTCGAGCCGAATAAAAATACAACGAGATAACACTTGTAGCAATGCTAACAAGGAACATCCCTCAGGTGATACCCTTCGATTTTGTTGAAATTTGGATTTGTTATAAAGCACCGAAAAGTGAGCGATACGGATTTTTTTTTATCCGCGGAAAAACGGTTTTAAAGGCTGAAACGCACCCTCAAAAATGGGGACGTTTTTCGTTTTTCGTCGATAACGTTTTAACGGTACGAGATATTAAAAAAATTCAAATGGCAACAATGTTTATTTTGTTGTGCACTATACATTGGAGATAAGAACGATAACGTTATCGACGAAAAACAAAAAACACCCCTATTTTCGAGGGTTCGTTTCACCCCTTAAAACCGTTTTTCCGCCGATAAAAAAATACGTATCGCTTACTTTTCGGTGCTGTATAACATATCCAAATTTCAACAAAATCGAAGGGTGTCACCTGAGGCATGTTCCTTGTGAGTCTGCAGAAGATGAAAATATCCAAGCCAGTAGAGTCCATTTTAAAATGTATCAATCATTACTTCGCGTATTGAAATGTTCCTTTTCGAGAAGCGGAATTTTGCAGCAGTACAAAAGAAATGATCTTCATGCAAAAATCATTAATGAACAGACTGCACGGCACTGTACTGTGAGCGAGACGCGGCAATCTTCGGAAGAATTCCATTGAATCAACCCTCCCAAATCGATTTACCCACGGATTGGTGTCTCGTTAAAAGGAGAGAGAGAGAGAGAGAGGGAGGTGCGAAACTCATTGTTTTCAGGCGCGAGACGAATATATAATTCTTCTCGCTGGTTGATTCTTCGCACCCTTTACAAACACCCTGAGAAAAGTGCACGGGGGTTGTATAAAAGTGAGTGCGTCTAATAAGCGAGGAAGAAACGGAAACCATGAATTCAAGTGCATTTTTCCTTTCTCCCTCCACCGCTCTTTCTTCATGGGCGCGCGCCTCTCCAGGAACAAATTCGAAAAGTACAAGGAAAAGGGAGGGAAAAAGTCTCACGTCGGTAATTGACAATGGATGATCGTTTGTCCAATTTGACTCAGGCCATAGACGAGAGAGGTATCTCTCATTGTCGACCTCGTGAAAAATCCTGACGGCGAGAGAGCGAGAGAGAGAAAGAGAAAGAGAACAGATCGTCCAGGATATTGTCCCTGGTGGGCCAGTTGGCTACAAAGGGAACCGCGAGAACGAGCCAACCCTAATTTAATACGCTGCGCTACATATAATATAGCAGAATGTACCTATATATAGTTCCAAGTGCACATACGTTAGGGTGGCACAAATTTGAGCTCTATTTTTTTTTCCTTTTTCTCACCATCGAATTATCTACTTTGAAGGGATAAAAAATTGTCGCGAAAGCTGCGAGCGGTCAGAAAATATTTAGAGGTCGCTCAAGCCTCCTAAAAATTCAAATTTTCATTAAGGGGTTGAGGGCCACAGTAACGGGTATAAAATCATGTGCGAATTTAACAATTTTTTCGTATGAAAAAGTGATTCACTCATAAAATGAATTACACATCTATTTAGTATGAATTCCAAGCTGTTAGAAAAAAAATATATTTTTTTTTCGATGTGCAAAATGGCCGACTACTAATATTTTCTTTTATCTTTTTTAGGCGCTCCGCGACGTGACATTAAGCATCCACAATTTTTTACCTAGAACGAAAAACAAAAATTCTCGTCAATCTACATTAGAATACCTAGAGAAATACGTAGGGGATTTAAAAAATATTGTTTTATTCAAAAGTTTCAGGTATTTGAATTGAGTTGTAGGTATTTGAATGAATTTTCAGTGAAAAATTTCGTATAAAACTGCTCATAAAATGAAAAGTTTTCGATTAAGGGGTTACCCCCACTTGCGATTTTGAAAAAATCGATTTTTTTTTGCATTTTTGTGAAGTATAAGTATCCGGGCCCATACTTTTGTATGGGCCCGGAATAGATGACTCTATGTAAGTTTACAAAAAAAAATATTTTCTTCGTGTAAACTGAAATTGAAACTTTAAACGCGTTTTTCTCAAAATGGCATTTCTGAAGTCGGTGACCAAGATTACTCGAACACTAATGAACCGATCTTCTTGAAATTTTGCAGGCTTATTTAATACATAAAAATGTAGTCTTTAATCGTTCGATTTTTTTTTGCGATAAAAATGGCCTTTTTATGGCCAAAAAACGGCCGTTTTTTTTTTCGTTAAAATCGAACCATTAACTTTGACTGTCCGCCATTTTGTGAAAAATGAATATTTTTTAAAATCCTTCGATTAAAGACTAGTTTATACTTATATTTGACTAAATCCATCCGCATTTTTTTTCAGATGATCCACTTCGCCGCAATGTTGGTCACCGCAAACCGTGTGTATAAAAACATTATTTCATTGACGGCCATTTGCCACTAAACAATGTAATGTTTTTCAATAAAAAAATTATTGAAAGTTCTTCAAGATGTGTTTAAGATTAAGATCAAGATTAAGATGGTATATTGATCGATTAAAAAAGTTTTGTAGTTTTCTTTAAAAAATTCATGAAAAAGGCCTTTTTTGCGCTACGAGTGGGGCTTACGCCTTAATCAGAAATTCCGCACGTACTTCTCTGCGAATTGCAATTAGGAACATAAATTTTAAATTTGAAGTAAATCGAGTGAAAATTGTTGAAGTTATTTGTCACACCAATTGGAAAAAAGCTGTTTCGAGAAAAACGCGTTTAAGGGGAGGGTAGGGATTTCAGCGTGAAAAAAACACTTTTTTGCGATTTTTTTCATCTATATGGATAGAGTAAATTTATTTAAACCTTTTGTACATTGTTAAGTGTCATTTCAAGAACATTCCGTGAAATTTGTACGCGAAAATATCCACAAACAAGCCGGTGCCGCGTTTTTTCTCAAAACCACTTTTTCAAAGTCCGTGTTCACTGCCATTTGAAAACTACATGACCGATTTATTTCAAACTTGGTACACACTTTCTACATACAACATACCTCCCCAACGGTTAATTTGAGATTTTTTTCACATTGAGGGGGTTTTCCACCCCCAAAATAGAGGAATTTTTTGTGAAAAATAGCACTTTTCACTTTACATGACCACCAAAAATTTAGAAATGAAAACGAAATTATCAAAGACCGTTGGGGGGAGGATTTGATGATACTTTGACTACATTTTAATGGTACTTGATTTCAGATAATTTCTAGCTGAGATACAGTGAATACCGGAAATCGTGTTTTTCCAAAGGCGTTCTTGGAAAAGCTTTGTCACCGGCTTGTTTGTCGATATTTTCACGTACAAATTTCACGGAATGTTCTTGAAATGGCACTTAAGAATGTGCAAAAGGTTTCAATAAATTTACTCTATCCATGTAGATGGAAAAATTTGCAAAAAAGTGTTTTTTTTTCACGCTAAAACCCCTACCCTTCCCTTAAAGTTTTAGGTACTCTATGGCCGTGCCAGAGATGGGCTTACGTTATACGCTCAAAGTCGGTGAAAAAAAATGTCTTGCCATAAATCGAATAGTAACTTATTCTTATGATGATAAAGCACCGTTTTTGCGAAAAAAGCGATTTTTTTAAATTCTACTGTGGCCTTACTCCTTAAAAAATCGTTTTTTTTTCTCGTTCACTTCTCGTCCATGAATTGTATGCTTTATAATTTTTTAATTAACCTTGCGAAAGCTCTTGCCGGCCAATAAATATTTAGTGGTCGTTCAAGAGCTTCGAAATTTCCTACTGTCGCGAATTTTTTTTGCTCGTGTCACTCATAATTTCAATACGGTAAGATTTTTAAAACAATTAATCCTTTTATTTCTTTAGAAACGGATTTTTTAAATCTACCTCACACTTCTAACCCGATAAAACGGGGGACCTATAATTTTGTTCACGGACAAGAGCTTTAAAGAATTATTTTATGAGAACAAAGATTATAATTCTTGGGTTAGTAGCGTCATAATCAAGTAGGGTAATAGTACCCTACTTGATTTGGTACGTTTAGTGCCGGTGTCGTTTTGTTTGGTCTCAAAATGATTTCCCGACCAAAGTCAATATTCTAATTTCATCCTGATGTTAACCAACTGAATCTTCGACTTGATGAAATGAAGAGTCATTGAACTCTAGGGGAGTTGTGCTTAAGATGACGTACTTTTTCTTTTACGATAAATATTTGAATAAATTACGTCGTATGAATTCAAAGCCAAGTGTATATCCATAAAGGTTGCTTCTTATAATAAAGTAGAATCAGTTTCAGGGGCTCTACCGCTGTACTGCTAAAAATTCTACTGCTAAAACTGTACTGCTAAAAGCTCTAGTGCTAAAACTGGACTGCTAAATCTAGACTCTCGTGCTAAAAGCAGCACTGCTAAAGAGTCTCAACTGCTGAAACGCAAAAGGGTATGTTTTTAGAAAGTTTTATTGGAAATCGTCGAGAATCATTGAAACGCAAACAAACCCAAACAAAAACGCAAAGAAACCCAAACAGACCCAAGCAAATTTTGGCGGTAGGTATTTCTAACTTTTGATGTTCCTGACATCACAAGGGTTCAAATGAGGTGTCTATGGACGCATCCCGCCGAGTGCAGCACACTGGCGCCGATAGCAAGGCAAGTTTTCTAAGAAAAATCCCAAAAAATCGGCAAAAACCGCAAAAAGTACAGTATAACCTTCATCAGTGGAACTGATAGGACCCCTTTGTCAGAAGCTAGTTTTAGCAGTCCAGTTTCACCAATAGAGCGCATTTAGCAGTACAGCTTTTAGCAGTGGAGCCGTTTAGCAGTAGAGCTCGTTTAGCAGTACAGTTTCAGCAGTAGAGCCATTAGCAGTACTTTTTTAGCAGTAGAGCCCGACCACTGTTTCAGGTTATTAGTTACTTAAATAAAG
>OX101783.1:64778836-64819620 GCA_944452715.1 Ophion slaviceki | reverse complement strand
CTGCAGCATGGAATTTCGTGATGGGTCCGGAACGAACGCGTAATACGACTTTTATGGAGAAATTCCTACCATATCCTGCTCTCCCTTTATCTCTCTCTCTCTCTCTCTCTCTCTCTCTCTCTCTCTCTCTCTCTCTCTCTCTCGCCCTCCCTATCTCTTCCCCTTTGGTATAACTCGCGGTTGTATTCCAATGGAGCCAAAAAGAGAGAGATGCATATGATTTGTTGCTCCCGCCAGGAATCCACGAGATCTACACACACACACACCCGCACATATATGTATATTTATATATGGTCCACACTACCGTCTGTGGAAAATCATGTGTGGCATTCAAAAGTTTATGATCTTTCGAGGAAAAAACTGTAGAATAGCTATATTTTCTATTTTTTTTTGGAAAATATTTTATTATACGTTTATATTTCCTTTTCATTGCTGTCGATATATTCGAATGCTCGACAGCCCGCGCAGATTTCACATTTGCCCTCACGCTTATGGGTAGTACTTGTTTTATATCCTCGACCGTAACGCGGTTATAATTTTTTTTTGTTTGGTCTCCAAACGGTTTAATTTTTTTTTGATGCGTCACACGTCGCAGACTCGTGAAGAAATTTTATCAATCTTAGGTATAAATAGAAGAAATTGATTTGCTGAACTATGTACGTATTTTGGTTTCTACGAGTCATTCCGAGCATTTATCTGAATAAAGATTACGGTTCCTCCTGAAAAAGTAAAAGATGGAGAATGATCGTGAAAGAGATGCGGGAGAGAAAAAATATTAGTACGATATAGTGGATACAAAGAAAAGACGAATATATATGTATATGTGTATATATATATATTCAAAAAACAGGACAAAAATTCAAAAAAGCTCCGGACCCATTGTTTATGCCATTTCGCCGATAGTTGACATAAATGAATTTAATAAACGGCATTTTGAAGGGGAGGAATTCACCTTCATCCCGTTTTTTTTTCAATTTTAGTACCAAATTTTTTGCGACTAGTACCCTTTTTCGCAAACGACCATTTTTAGCCTTTTTGTTCCTTTTCTGGTGGACCCCGTTTGCAGACAACTTTTTGCATGCACTTCTTTGACTGGAATCATAAAGGTGGAAGCTCAGGCTTCAATGTTGTTTCTTTTTAAAGCTTCCTACGATTTTTTTCACGATATTTTAATTTTTTTTTTAAAAGCGACATTTTGAAAAATAACGTGTAACGCGATAACGAAAACGATTCAAGGAAAACCTCAAGATAGTAAAAAGTTGAATCGGTTTTCGGTGAGTTCGGGAGAATTTTTTCGAATTTTTTTTGCACCTATTTTCGGTAAAAAATCGCATGATTTAATTACCGTAACTCGAGAACTAAGGGGTTTGTAGTAAAAATTCAAGAGAGGAAAAAATTGTTTTTTTTTTCTATTTTAAACGCACGACCGAAAATGCTATTTTTTTTAAATAGCATTAACATAAGTGGTATTTTGATTTTTTGACAAGTTTTCAATAATTCAACATGTCCTATTTAGTTAGTTGTGTGGATACAAATGGTTGTATTGGTGTTTGTCGATTGAATACACATTAAGCTAAGACCCAAATAAGTTTTTAGTTGCCAATTATTGTCTGTTTGACCATTACAAACGAGTTAGTACCTAATTTTGAGAACATTTCTCAAAATCATACTTACCATGGTAACTCCAAATCCTTCGACTTTGGACTAAGCTAACCTAGGTTAGATATGTTCCTAACGAGGTGACCTATCACCACCTTAAGGCTTTGCATTCCGCCAAATCGATTTTTTTTTTAATCTGATTCCATTGACTCTAAAAGACACCCTGATTTTTTTTACATTTTTCGAAACAACTCTTAGTAAAAAAAATGTTTTTCTCCGAAAAAACGCCCCGATTTAAAAATCACAAAAAATTCCAAAAATGCGTGATTATAAGTAAACAATTTCAAGCTATCACCCGCAGTGGAAGTACGATTTTTTCTGTGCTTTCTGAGCGATTAACGTTTTAAAAAATCCGAAAAATTGACTGCTACTTGCTCAAGGTCCATGATTGTGATTTGGTTATTAAAAAATGGTCAAAAAAATTCATCGTGGGTATCAAAATATTTAAGTATCCGCCCGAAGTAAGGCGCTTTTTTCGGAGAATTTTTTTTTTGACTAAGGGTTGTTCCGAAATATGTAAAAAAAATTCAGGGTGTCTTTCAGAGTCAATAGAATCAGATAAAAAAGAATAAATCGAATTGGCGGGGGTCAGAGAAAAAGTCCACCGGATTCACGTGGAAAACCTCATATAGTTGTGTACAAAGCGCAAATGTGCAATGTACGTGGGTCAATCATGAACTTTGATAAGACGTTACTAAAAAACGTGTGAATATTGAAATTACTTTACTAATGTGTTTTTCCTTTTTTTTTCTCGTTACAGAACAAGCCAATCATCTGAATCTCTTCAACAATCGGCAACAACCGAAGAAGAAGCGCAAGAGTCGAACGGCCTTTACGAATCAGCAGATATTCGAGCTCGAGAAGCGTTTTCTCTATCAGAAATATCTTAGTCCGGCTGATCGCGACGAGATAGCGGCGCAATTGGGTCTTAGCAATGCTCAAGTCATAACGTGGTTCCAAAATCGACGAGCGAAACTCAAGCGGGACATGGAGGAGCTCAAGAAGGACGTTCAAACGGTCAATCCCCTTCTGGTCGCTCAACACCACAAAACCTTCCTCGAGAACGTTCAGGATCTTGGTATTCTCAAGAAAAGGCCGTTGCCCACTTCCATAGACGAAAAGTCCTAGACGTTTAGGGAAAAGAAAAATGTCATTTTATCGCGTTCGATTTTTTGCTCGCGGAGAAATAAGACGATTCGATTCGACGTTGGGCAAAACATACATTTGTGACAATCGTGAGAACTACGATTTTTGAAAATCGACTGGGTCCGATCGACACGAGGAGAAATTAAAAACTCGACACGATTTCGATTTGCTGTGAGAGCTACGCAAATATTAAAATAATTTCACGCGTTACGAGTTTTGGTGAATATATATATATATATATATATATATATATATATATATATATATACGGGTGTGTGTGTATTGGGTTGACAAATAAGTTCGTTCGGTTCTTGTCTTTTATTCCAGTCTAAAAAACCGAACGAACTTATTCCCTAACCCAATATATATATATATATATATATATATATATATATATATATATATATATATATATATATATATATATATACAGCGTTCTGTTATGAATGGATAATCTTGCAACTTTTTAAAGTAATTGGCACGATATGCGTAGGACATTTTTTTACACCACATGCTATTAAAGTCCGATGTTCGAATTGGTTTGTATGAAAATTCAGCAAAAGATCTTTTCACAAAGTTTTCGTACCATTTAAGGGGCTATACCAGTGTGAACGCTGAAAATTTGGGTGATTTTCGGGAATTTTTTGGAAGCAAAGTACTCAATTAAATGTTTCGGAAAATGAAGAATATATTTGGCTATATTTGACCTATATTACATATTGTTTTCATAGAAAAATATTGAGATCCAAGCGACTTATGCGCTGCCTTTGGAGACGCCAAAAAAAAATTTCTCCACTGCTGACATGATTCCGGCCGATTGAGTAGCTGAAACCGAAAAAGGAAAAAATGTCGTTAAACTGGAAGGTATTTCCTGTAAAATGACGTAGGATTTTCGAAAAATATCAAAATCTAACAAAATAGCGTAGTTATGATAAGTCTGTTTTCTTGCCTATAAAATGGTCGTTTATTTTAATGCCAAATCGTCAATTTTCATCCAATCAAAAATGTCCTACGTCATCGTGGAGTAAATAAATTCAAGAGTGTTCAGTTCAAATGTCAAGTCAATCGGATAATTGCACTTTGAGTTACAATGTCAGCAAATTGTAAAAATCTCATTTCGAGAAAAACGCGTTCAAAGATTTAACTATTGATTTTTGCAAGATTACATGATATTGATATAAATGATATAAATGATAATGATATTCTTGAAAGTATAAACTGTCGAAAAAGGCAAAAAAAATCGATTTTTTGAAAGTGTCACACTGGTATAGCCCCTTTAGGTTAAAAATAAGACTTTTCCAGATAAAACAAATAACCAAGAGTATTTTTCAAAAAATCGGATAAAAAAAGTTATTATTTGTAGAAGTGGCATGCGAAAAACCGAAATAAGATGATTTTTATCTCGAAAAATGTGGGACTTTTACTAAACTGAACCTCCAGCGTATAGTAGGACATGGTGTGACCTATCGACACTTGCAGGATTATCCAATCTGTATATATATATATATATATATATATATATATATTTACACACAGCCTGCGCGCAAACACACACACAGAGAGAGAGAGAGAGAGAGAGAGAGAGAGAGAGAGAGAGAGAGAGTGAGTGAGTGAGAGAGGAATGTACAGCGCAATTGCTCGTCTTCAAACACAGACTCGAGGCCCACGGGGATGGCACACACAATGGCGAAGTGACCATAACTGTCGCGTAATTTCGTAGCCACATGTATTATAATGTATTTATTTGCCGGATTAACGAACACGAACTACCGATAGGTCGCGAAAGCAAAAGATAAAGATAAAAGACTATAATCGGTCGTGAAAAAAATGTTTAAAGTGATGATAATAAATTATTGGTAATTATAGTTTAGCGGTTAATTTGTTCGGAAAGACGGTGTCGTCGTGATAATTCACGCTGTAAATATATCTGTAAATAAATCGTCGATTGAGAAGCAGCGAGAGAGTGGAAATGCGAGCCTGAAAGTGAGAGAGCGGGAAAATGAAAGTGTGAATGAGTTGGAAATTTTTCTTGTACCACACGCTGGTTATAAAAAAATATAAATAGCGAAAAACTCGTCGTTATCCGTGATAAGAGTGAAAAAAGAAAACGTGAAAAAAGAGGCGAAAAGAGATATAAACGATGAAATGGGACACTGCAATATATCCTAATTGTCGGTTTAAATTAGGGAGCTTTACGTTTTTTTTTTGTATTAAGGAACGCCGAGATAATTTGCCTCGCGAGTCTTTTATTCGTTGCGTGATGTGCGGGCATTTGAAAGGGAAGAGAGAGAGAGAGAGAGAGAGAGAGAGAGAGAGAGAGAGAGAGAGAGAGAGAGAGAGAGAGAGAGAGAGAGAGAGAGAGAAAAGAACCCGAAAGTCCTTGCGCATTCACGAAGAAAAATTCACTCGCCCGATCTAGTATTCGAATAACTGTGAGAGACAAGAGTGCGATTGAAAATATTGTGAGAACAGAACTTTTAGCGAAGTGTATAGTTATCCGAAATAAATGGATATATAATTAACGAAATTGTCGAAACGCGTCTCGATTTTTATTCATTACCCATCCCGATTACGTTCGAAAATGTCGTAGGAACACAAATGCGATCAAGTGCATACATCGGAAGGCGCAATTTAGAAACTACTACTTGATAATTATTATTTCAATATAAATCTTTGAGCCTTACAATATATTATTCAAAAAATATCGTATGAAAATATTGAGTATCAATATATTTAAAATCTTGAAATAAAGTATTAAAGGGTCTTCTCACTTTAGACGCCAAAAAGGCTATTTTCATGCATTTTTTTGGTAAGTTTATGTTATAGATATTGATATAAAAGTTGTTACACTTAATAAATACACTTTCGAAATACATCAATTTTTTTAAATTTATTTGAGTCACTATTTATAGACGAAAAACGTAGTTAAAAAAACGTCCTAAAAAATTTGTAGGTCTGCGCTGTTGATGAAATCTCGGAGATGAATCATCCGAAACATAAAAATCAAACGGTTTTAGATTCAGTATGTTAACGGGGTCCTCTAGTTTCTCGGGTCGAAAAAATCAATTTTTTTTCATAAATCACATCTACAACATGTGTAGACAATGTGTGCCAAAGGATTTTTCGATATTCGAAGTGGTTCACAAGTATAAATCACATGCGCGAACTTTCAAACTCGTTTTTCTCGAAACACCATTTTTCGAAACGGTGACCACGATATTTCAGAAACTACTGCACCGATCTTGTTAAAATTTATACAGCATCTTTAATATGTTATAAGCCAGCGATTGAACTAGGATTATCATGATTGCTTCGATAGTTTTTTTTGTACGAGCGAAAAACTTGAGAAAAAATGAGTAAAAAAAGAATGTAATTTTCAAAAGTGTATAAAAAAGTCAATTTTTGTAATTTAGAATTCACTCTAGTTCAATCGCTAGTCTTAAATATGAAGATTAAAATGCCGTTTGGTTTTTTTATTTCAGATAACCAGAACAGCCGCAATCTTGGTCACCGTCAAGCACCTCTTTTACTTGATGTCTTCCTGTCGGCCACTATAACGTTTATTCTATTATATATTTTGACTTCAAAAAATTTGTAAAGCTTATTTAAATGTTAATAAAGATTATGCAAAAACAATGAGATTGATTATTTCGATGCTTTGCCCGTAAAAAATTATTGAAAAATCCGTAAAAAAACAGCCGTGAACTAGAGGATTTGCGCTACAGCCCCGTTAATGTCTGTAGCGCAAATCATCCGATTTTTGATATATGCAAAAATAACAAAATGGCGGACGTTTTTTTCGAAAAACAAAAAAACCGTGTTCTTTCACCGTTTTATGCAAAAAAAATAGTGAATTAAAAATTTTTTTAAACCCTATATATGCGCTAAAGCTATAGCGATAAAGAATATGTGGTTGAAATTCCATCAGGATCGGTTCAGTAGTTTCGAAGATTTTATCAACAAGCCGTCGTTGTTTGGGTTACATAAATACGTTATTTTTTCAAAAATGTATTTCGTAAGTGTATTTATCAAGTGTAACCATTTTTATATCAATATCTATAATATAAACCTATCAAAAAAAAATCATCAAAATATCCTTTTCTTAACGTCTAAAGTGAGAAAACCCCTTAAGTATAAACGGGGTGTGCCTCTCTGGAAGCCCAATTTGAAGGACCAAAATGATGATTTTTTTTCTAGTGACACATTGGTTGGAATAAATTATTTTTTTCCCAGCATGTTTTACACATGTTTGTGGTTACAATATAATTTTTTTCGGAAGACAATCTTTCAAAGTGTTCGTGGTGCTGCAGTCTGCGTTGCAGTCCTCCAAGGGCGAGGCCCGAAACGGCGGTATCTCCACCCGGCTTGCTTCAGCTGCAGATTTTAAAAAAATAAAGTTGTGCAGTAAAATTCCTCGCAAATACTCTTTTTTGGCACGAAATTTGACATGTTTAACACTATGAAGAAAAAGTTGTTTTTCCTTTGGTGAAATAACATAGGGGAAATGTGTACGAGTTGATCCCATAAGGTAGGATGATCATTTTCAATAGCGATGAAACTATAAACGCTATCTAGTAATCAACCATCAAGGAGACCCGCGATCTTATCATCCAAAAAAAACAAAGAAAAATAAACAAAATATTAATTTAAAAAAATAGAATTGGGTTCAATCCCATACAATACATATGGTAACGACACAAGTAAATTAAATCTTTAGAACGTAACATAAATATCATAGTCGATAATGTAACGCTTCATAAATATTTTAGCAATGTGTTAGATATACATTTGTAAATATCAACGTAATTACTTTCTTTTAACTTTGGTATTTTATGTACTGATAAAGTTTTCTTAATATCACGATAGTATAATCAGTCAATACGGGAGACCCTTTTATCAGCCATTCGGTTGATTCTTAAGTATCAATAGAGGAAATTGCGTTTCTTTGCGCATAGTAAAAAAACACCATGAGTGTCGCCAAACAAATGTAGGTAAGATAATGCTTTTGACTGACTACATTTGATGATACTCGGTTCTCTCGGAAGTTCGAGGATCTGGAATACGCATTCTCCCAAATCCCATCTGGAATACCCAACTCTCTTATCTGCACAAGTGCCATAGAACGGATAACGTGTCACTGATACGGGTAGCGGCATTAGAATCCGTAGGTGTCTTTATGTCAATTGATCATCGCTCATTTATGGGCACGCCGATAAATTCGATGGAATTAGAGTAAGTCTGGACATGTAAGCCTTTTTCCACGAATCACCTATAAAATGATTATAAATCGATATTGAGAAATATTGATTGCTTGCGCATTTTAATGTTGATCTGATAATTTAATAATACTTATATGTTACGTTACCGAGCAATGAATGAAAAAGTTGAGTTTGGGGCAAGATGATTCCCTTCCAGGTGTACAAGATGATCCCTAGGGATCGTCGTGTACACAAATAACGTACCTACTCTATTTGTGTTAAATAGATTGTCTACTTATGTTCAAACTACACTACTAATGTATAATTGATCTCACAAATAATAATTAATATACCTAAGTGATTTAAGACTGGCTGTAGAAGACTGGTTCAGTTTAATTCTATTGGGTTGGAGAAAACTTTTAATATAAAGGTAATTTAACTTGTAAGTTCAGTTTATATTGTATAACTATGATTAATATATATAAAAGTGTTGTAAACTCGACCAAATTTTTATTTACATTTAACTAATTTCTCCAAAATAAACAAAAATCCCAAAGTAGGGGTAAGATGATCCGGGGGATCATCTTGTCCACACCCTTGGGATCATCTGGAATACCGGGGTGTCCGAGATGATCCTTATGCATGGTTTAAGTCACCACATCACGGTTCGTGCGCGGTACGAGGGTGTATTTTTCGTAATTATTTTCAAGCAAACGATGAATGGAATTTGTTTTATTAATACTCATAGTCAATATATACATATAGAAAACTGTATACAAATATTTGTACTCGAATCTAAAGTATAGTTTGCGGTGTACGCCGCTTCCAAGACGACACTCCGACGAAACTGCTGCTCGGCGGTTGACAGCGATTAAGTCATACGGTTCATCTGAAAAATGAAATAAAAATATATTTAGAAACTAGACATATAGGTTTATAGCAACACGTAGGGGAATTTCGTTATCTAAAAAAATGTCGGACCAGCTAATTTTATTTCCGATTTGCATGAAAATTTTTCATTGTTCATAAAATAAAAAATAGAAGGGGGCCCTTTAAAAAAAAATCTCTACGTGGTGCCATAGATACTGGATTTTCGAACAGTTTAAGACTTGGCGCATGCAAATCGGATGAATAGTTTCTTTAATTTATTGTCAACCGGGTTAAAAACATAGTTTCGAGAAAAACGCGTTCAAAGCCGCAGATCTGCCGCTCGGCGCGGTCGTGCGCTTAGAACGGTTTCACATAAAATGCTGTATCTCCACCAATTTTACAAGTTTCTTTTAAAAAATTAGTGAGAGCATTATTGACAAATGTATCTTTCAGAAAATGAAGAAATAAAGTTACAAATATTTTTTTACCGTGGTGTGGTGCCTTCAAATGAAGAAAATATGCCAGTAGTAAATACTTTCAGATCTTAAGGGGCTAGGCCACTCTAGAGGCCGAAAAAGAGGCTTTTTGGGGATTTTGTTTCAGAAAAACTATAAAATAAATCGAGATTACAAAAAAGAGTATTTATTATGCATAACAGTGACTGTATACAATAATTTTTTTGAAGCGATTAATTTCAAAATGGCGGCTGTGCAGCGTTTATCTCAAAACTGCATTTTTTAAGTTGGCCGGAAACATAACTCAGACAATTTTCAACCGATTCACTTGAAATGTTGAAAATATCTTGAAAAATACATTGTCTATATATATATATATATATATATATATATATATATATATACACAGGGTGTCCCATTTTAATCTTACACCTGAATTTTCTCGAAAAATATTGCTCGGATGAAATATTGTGTGGAACAAAACTTCTAGGGATTGAAGGAGGACGTTTGAAAAAAATTTATTTGAGGAGCCAAAATTCAAAATGGCGGCGTTACAAAGGCTGACATGTTTTTTTCAAACGGAAACATAACTTTTTTTTATTGCCAAAAAATTTGTCAGCTGAAAACTAAAAACTTTTGTTGAAAAAATTTTTTGATAAAGTTCATAGTTTTCAAGTGAGAACATCATTTTCAATTATTTCAGATGCATCCAGGATTTGTGTGTGTACACACACACACACATTTTTCACTTTCCAAAAATTTGCCTAAAAAATCGGCAGATAATTGTTAATAACAAACGAATTATGCAATATAAAAAAAAATCCATCGTACTTCCATAGACAATGGATGACGGTAGGGATGCGATGTGCAGCTCTTTCCATAAACGCGAGGCCGCTTCGTTGAAGTTGAAAAATCGCCAGTCCCCGGAAAAGCCATATTCCGCGTAGGCGTGCAGCAGCCATAGCTTGCCGGAAATGCAACTGCGCGGACAACTGGAAACCGGAAGAAGTAAGTATTTAATTATTTACTAACCGCGAAAATAAATTCAACACAGATGAAAATAGCACGAAACATAGACACGTACGTGTAGACACACACGTATATTTGTGCATCTAAATGCACAAATATGCATTTTATGACGACTTCCTGGAATCTGTTTGACGCCTTTACTTGCTTTCGATCTTTAACTGCACCGCAATTTATCGAGTCGCGCGTGTGTACGCGTGTATTCTCCATCCTACCCCCTTTTCATTGCCGGGCGCTGTATGCAGGTCTGGCACTCGTCATAACGTCACGAATAGCTATGGACGTATGCCGAAACTAACACGTCCGGATGGCCTTAACGCGAATTCGCAAAATAATGCCGTGTCGCGCTCCATACGCCCTGCATACATACACACGCGTGTATATATGGTTCGAACCCGATTTGCATCGGTAATAGAGAACGGATAGATATAGAGCAGGCGACTAAAACCGGGCCTTTCCATACTACGTCAACATTTTTTTTCGCCTCGAAACTGCTGTTTTGCTTGAAACGGCAGTTTTTAAGGCCTTATATACACTTGTACACTGAGAAAAAAATCATTGATCCAATATCATTGGTGTTATTAAGGCGTTACCCCCACTTGTAGCTCAAAAAAGGCCTTTTTCATGAATTTTTTTAAAGAAAACTACAAAACTTTTTTAATCGATCAATATACCATCTTAAAGAACACATCTTGAAGAACTTTCAGTAATTTTTTTATTGAAAAATATTACATTGTTTAGTGGCAAATGGCCGTCAATGAAATAATGTTTTTATATACACGGTTTGCGGTGACCAACATTGCGGCGAAGTGGATCATCTGAAAAAAAAAATGCGGATGGATTTAGTCAAATATAAGTATAAACTAGTCTTTAATCGAAGGATTTTAAAAAATATTCATTTTTCACAAAATGATGGACAGTTAAAATTAATGGTTCGATTTTAACGAAAAAAAAGACGGCTGTTTTTTGGCTATAAAACGGCCATTTTTTTCGAAAAAAAATCGAACGATTAAATACTATATTTTTATGTATTAAATAAGCCTACAAAATTTCAAGAAGATCGGTTCATTAGTGTTCGAGTAATCTTGGTCACCGACTTCAGAAATGCCATTTTGAGATAAACGCGTTTAAAGATTCAATTTCAGTTTACACGAAGGAAATATTTTTTTTGTAAACTTACATAGAGTCATCTATTCCGGGCCCATACAGATATGTTCTCAGATACTTATACTTCGAAAAAATGCGATAAAAAAAATCGATTTTTTCAAAATCGCAAGTGGGGGTAACCCCTTAAATGAAATTTCATGTATTCAAATGTAAAATTGTTGGTGTAAATAATTGGATTTATTAGTCCAAACAAAACGCTATTGACTTTAATAACATGACAAAATTAAAAGTTTTTTTTTCATTCAAAAGATATATTGTTAGCCGAGAACAATATATTATTGAAACTATCTAAAAAAATATCGCGAACAAATTATATTGTTTTGAATGCATTTTCTGCAACGAACAAAGAAAGCGTTTCAATTAATAACATAAATATTGTTGATTCGAGTACACAAGAAAAATTGAATTTCGCACGTTTGTTCAAATAAAATTTCTATTGAGTAAATATGTTATTTTATTTTTTTCACCATATCCGATATTGATTTCCAAGTACACTATTGGTTAAAATATTAATATTTTATTTTGATTGAAAAATATTAAGCAAATGACTGAATTGGTAAAAAAATTATGCGAAAATTAAATGTTTCTTGCGCATTGGGTCGAAAAAATTCCACCAAATCATTGCCGAGCGCCACCGAAATTATAGATATGAGGAAACCCGTAGTTCTCGGAGTAACCGCTAGAAGCCGCACGCGCGCTCGTTTCTCGTAAGCGTAGCGCGAACCGAAAATCTACTTAAGGCGTTACCCCCACTTGCAGCGCAAACAAAGGCCTTTTTCATGAATTTTTTTAAAGAAAACTACAAAACTTTTTTCATCGATCAATACACCATCTTAAAGAACACATCTTGAAGAACTTTCAGTAATTTTTTTATTGAAAAATATTACATTGTTTAGTGGCAAATGGCCGTCAATGAAATAATGTTTTTATATACACGGTTTGCGGTGACCAACATTGCGGCGAAGTTGATCATCTGAAAAAAAAAAATGCGGATGGATTTAGTCAAATATAAGTATAAACTAGTCTTTAATCGAAGGATGTTGAAAAATGTTCATTTTTCACAAAATGGCGGACAGTCAAAGTTAATAGTTCGATTTGAACGAAAAAAAACGGCCGTTTTTTGGCTATAAAACGGCCATTTCTTGTCGAAAAAAAAATCCAACGATTAAAGACTACATTTTTATGCATTAAATAAGCCTGCAAAATTCCAAGAAGATCGGTTCATTAGTGTTCGAGTAATCTTGGTCACTGACTTCAGAAATGCCATTTTGAGAAAAACGCGTTTAAAGTTTCAATTTCAGTTTACACGAAGAAAATATTTTTTTTTGTAAACTTACATAGAGTCATCTATTCCGGGCCCATACAGAAGTATGGGCCCGGATACTTATACTTCAAAAAAATGAAATAAAAAAAATCGATTTTTTCAAAATCGCAAGTGGGGTAACCCCTTAAACGCCGGAGAAACTCTAACGAGTATCACTTCTTGGCCTGTGGCTAAGATCAAAGTGTATCTGTTCTTATCAGTTGAATATCTGATATTCTCTCCACTATTATGGTGGATGATCATTTTAACACCCGCTTTTTATTTAAGATTTAAAACAAATTGAAAAACACGTCCTATGGCATATTCGTTTCGATGCAGTAAAGAAATAATTAAATCTATTGATTATATTTTTGTACGAAATGAAAAATGTTGTGGCAACCGCTTAATTTTTTCATTCATACATCTACGGATTGTATGTAGAATGATTTCAATAGAATGGAATTTTATTTGAAATATAATGTAGATATTCAGAGAACAGAAGAGCTTTTTCAAATAAAATAATATGTTATTTAAATCAATCACATTTTCTAATATTTTATAGTATTGTATCAATCTCATATATCTGTGGCACTCGGCAGCAGCACATTTATTTGGATCAACCAATATATTTTTGATTCAATTGGTTTTGTTCTCAATGCAGCCGGCGGAGGGGCGTGCTTTTCTTGATTTTTTTTTCGACGGGACAATAAATGTTCATTGAAAAACTGTGAACAACATCGATTAGTACATATTTTCATGTACTTTTACAATTTTTTTATTCAAAAATATTTAAAAATGGCGGTACTCCAGCTGTCTTCCAGGAGCGCCTTCTTTTGAGCATCAGTTCCGGTGGACATGATAACTCGAGAACGGTTCATCTGAAATCAGAATTTGAAAAAGATTTCATCAGTATATTGCATTGGCTTGGGCCTGGACGAAGGATTTGTAAAAAAAATTATTTAAAAAAAATGACGATAATTTTAACAAAAAAATTATTTTTTTTGAAGTGCCAAATTTTCGGTTTTTTTGTTGCAAAGTTTTTTTAACGCGCCTCATGCAATATATTTTTTAACGCGTTTATACCCATACATGCTATCGGGCTCTCCGTTTTGTCCAAACAAAAATACCCAAGCAAACGAACCCAAACCAACCCAAACAAACCCAAAACCTATCGTTCGTTGCCAAAAATCCCTTTAGGGGTTGTGTTAAAATTTTAATAGGGAGGTCCGTACAAAATTTTAGCTGGATTGGAGGTTGGGGCTTTTCGGAACTTTACCCAAAAAAAATGACTGAAAATGAAACCTGCGAAAAAAACCCCTTTTTCACAGCGCAACGCTTCATTGATTTTTGACATTTCTCACTTTGTCTTGGTTCATATTCGACGTATGACTGTTAACGGAAGAATAATCTTCGTAGGTTTTTTTCAGATTAATCCCGCCGACGCTACGTGTCACGTCTTGCGACAACATCCGCCGCAAACCGTTTAGTAGACCATGCGATACCTCCGCCATTTTTAAAGATTGATAGGAAAAGAAGACGTGTAACAGCCTAAAGTAGTAATTGAACATAGCCTAAGTCTCAAAAGCGGTGAAGAAATTTTGCTTAAAAAAAAATAATTAAAATCAGTATTTTTTTTCCTCGCCTAAAGGTAAGGTAAAAAACGCAAACAAATGTTGAGGCGTTTAGAGCTGGATTTAATCAAAACATTTCGGGAGCGAATAAAAGTGTGCTTGAAGAACACGGAAGAAGAAAACAAATTGACGTAGTGTGGACAAGTCCGGTTTTTTTCGTCTGCTCCTCAGATATATACGGATGGAGTTGAAGTTTGCATCGTTGGAATGCAACGAAAGTTCATTTTTCTTCTATTGACCACGTTTTTTTTTCGCCAATTTAAGGTACGAATTCCCGCGATCGGTTTTTCCTCATTCTGTTTTTCAAAACGGTGTACACGATTTTTCGACAAATAATAAACGGATTGACTTGAAATTTGGTACAATTATTCAGTGTAATAGTAGTTAAAGCGCGACGGACGTTTTTTTTTCTTAACATTTTCTTTGATTAGTTATTACTATGTAATTAACAATGTAATTTTTTTCTCGAAAAATTGAAAACAAAATTGAAAATTATCGTTGTTCATGATTGAAACACGATAACAAACAAACGGTCGGTCAAGTCTCACAAACGGGCATTCCCTACTCCCCATCGCCGATTTCTCTCAAATTTATAGGACATGCAGGGCTTGGCTAGAAATGAAAGTACCCGAAGTGGGAACTGCAGATGGCCAAGCGTTTAGAAAATAAAAATGTTGGGATTTCGGACTTTTCAACAAGGGGTTGTAATTAAAGCGCATACGAAAATACTTTGTACATGAAAATTCCAAACTTTATTTGTCGACATTCAATGATTTATATGTGTCGGGATGATATTTATCGTAGAAACAGGGGAAACAATAATTATTTCTGCATCTAGCAAACGTTATAAACGCCGCAATTTTACAACCACATCGTTGTTTCAACGTCTCCATAGAAAAACATACTTGATTGACATTCATAAAGCATTCTCTCTCATCGCAACGTTTGGAAGCGAACCACGCGTAACGTAACATGTTACCGAATGTTGGCGCGGATAATTGATGATGAACAATCGAATGTATTTTTATGCAGTCTTCACGGGAAGTTATTTCTTTTTCTAGCTCGATGAGATAAGAGCAATTTTTTATTTTTTTAATAAAGTTTTTAACCTGACGATAAAAATATACACCGCGGGGTTGCACCAGTGGAGTACATTTAGGGGGAATTACTTTGATGCTACACGTTGGCAATCCTTCTTCATTTTATAAGAGTTCGTCGTATAATTGCGGATTTGTTTGTCCTCCCCACAAGTCAATCAGCAACTCCAAATTTTCTACGATTATGCGCTCATCGCAAAAAGGACGTCCTACATACCTTTTGCGTATAAATAAATAAATAAAATAAATTATTCACCTCTTTGCTTAATTGAAAAATGAATAATATAAAAATTGAGAACAAGATAGAAAAAGAAGAAAAAAAGTATCCACAGTCGAACCCACGACGATCGAATTACTAGTCCGAGCTTTTCCCGCTACGCCAACCGCTGCTTGGCAAACGTACCCGTGCGGGAAACTGATAGGGCATCCCTAATAAAAATAAGGGCTTTTCAGGGCTTTCCTAGTGCTTTCCCTAGTAGCGATTTCCACAATGGGCCCAGACTTGGCCATTATCGGAATAAACTTGTAGGGATTTCCGCAATAGGACCCGACTTGGCCATTATAGGGATAAACCTGTAGGGATTTCCACAATAGGCCCAGACTTGGCCAGTATAGGGATAAACAAGTAGGGATCTCCCCAATAGGCCCAGATCTGACTATTATAGCGATAAACCAGTATAAATAGCTTAGGCTACATGGTTGATGGTATTTCAATTATTCAAATTGATTATATACATCGATCGAATAATATTATCGAACGCAAATTGGGGAAAAGCGTAAGGGCATTAGCAAATAAAAAATCAACGATGAACACAAATATGCAGACAAACATCAGACAGTATTTATTTATCAAATTAAAGAAACCTTTTACATAGATACAAACAATTACTCATGGTTTCACTCATACATGGAGTAATGCTAGCGCATAAGTGTGAACAGTCCCAACCGGTTTTCTCGACATTTTTATAGCAACTAATTTCCGCTCAATACTCATCATAGGGAAAATTATTTTTTCTGAAGACTTCGCTGATATTTCCGATTCATAAACTTTATCTGACTGTGTAGGGTAAGTAAATAAATTGGTCTTTGTATTTCCAGATCTTTCCCTCAATGGAAATTGATTCTAGTGATTCAGTAGACCCATATATTTTTTTAATTTCTACTACACATCCATTCCTTAGAATGGATTATTTTTTGTATTAATTTTGTCATAGCAGTTTGTCATAAAGGCTCACATGCAAATACGCAATCACATTTCTACGCGCGCACACATACATACACATGTACTCACGCCCACACCTATGCACATGAACAATCACATAAAAACAAATACAGATATACCCTGACGCATTTAACATACACGTATATCCACTGATACGGACATTTTATGGCGCTGAAATGGTTATGATGAGGCGCCCTTGAGGCATTTTCAGGGCGCTAAAATGGTTTTGATGAGGCGCCATTGAGGCAACTTATAAGGCCCCGGTCGTTGCGCCTTTAAGGGCCCTTGTTGACAAAGTGTGACCGGCCGCTAACGGCCCTCATGTGACTTCCAGATTAGGGCCCGAATAAAGTTAGGGGAATATTGTTGGGGCCCGATCACAGCCCCAACTCAATTTCCGCACGGGTACTAACGTAAATGGCTTATGCGGTGCGAGAGCCGCGTCAACATTTTTATTTTCTAAACGCTTGGCCATCTGGAGTTCTCACTTCGGGTACTTCATGTCTAGCCAAGCCCTGCATGTCCTATAAATTTGAACGAAATCGGTAATGGGGAGTAGGGAATGCCCCCTTGTCAGCCGATATTATGTATTTTGAAAAAAAGCTGTTATTTTTTCTATTTCAGTTCAACCGGGTGGCCAAAATCAAGTACACCGTTGAACCCTCACGTTCGAACGTCCTTCGGGAGATTGTCCATATCTTCTTCAATTATTAATATTTTTATGTGAAGTTTGGTACACTTTCTCAGTGTAATAGTAGTTTAGTGTCGATCGACGTTTTTCTCCTTACCATTTTTTTCATTAGCTATTGACAATAATTATGTTATTTTTCCTCGAAAAAGCGTAAAAAAACTCAGAAATGTTAAATAATTGAAACAAGTTAACGAAAAAAGGGCGTTCGAGTCTCAGCAGATATTATCTATTTTGAGAAGAAACTATTTTTTTTCGTTTCAGATCAACCGGGTGGCCAAAATCAAGTACACCATTGTGCCCCTCACGTTCGAACGTCCTCCGAAAAATTGTCTATAGGTTCGTCAATTATTGATATTTTTCAACGCAATTTCGTACAAAACTTTGTCAATGTTCATACAAATAAATGTCCAAACGATTTTTCAACCATCTTAATGATTCCTTCAAAAGTGGTTTTTTCAAATAACCCCGATTTTTGGGTTGTCACAGTAGCTTAATCTCTCAAGGCATCCCCGAACTTCAACCATTGAAAAATGATAGATTCTAATCAAAATGAAGAAATGAAAAAAGTACTTTCGTTACATTCCAACGATGCAAACTTCAACGTCATATATACAGGGAGAAAGAGCATGAGAGTGCTGAATCAAGAAGTACGAGAAAAAAAGAGGGAAGGGGGTACAGCGCAGGTCGTCAGCTTGGCTTGGGGATTTTTTTCTCGCGGAATGCGGGCACTCGTGTTCGCGTTTTCCTGTTTTCTCCTCCACTCGCGTTGTTTCCAGCGAGTCTCTTATCGAATCTTTGCGGTAATTAACGGCGCTGTGCACTAATTGAATCCTCTCCACCACGATATGTCTCAAATTCCGCTGAAATATATTTGTATACATATTGTAATCCCCCAAAAAACTCCACGAGAACTATTCGAGAAAATAAATGGTGCGCTTCTGGGCCGGGATTCGAACCCGGGACCTTCCGGTGACGGTCGACTGCCCTGACCACTGAGCTGCGCCAGCCCGCTTACCTCAACTTTTCGGATAGTCTCGATATTCGTAACGCAACGTTACAACTACCCCCCCCCCCTGCCAGAGTCGATCCGACTCTGGAGGGTCAACTCAAAATTTGCCCAAACTGAACTCAATACGCAACGCGTACTTCTACAGACGCGGGGATTGTCTGAGAGACGGAAGGGAGAGCGGTACTACAGCCCCCCTGGCCTGAGGGGAAGGGAGGGGGGCAAGCTCAATGAGACTTTTATCTCAGGGAGGGGATTCTATTCCACAGCAATAAAGGACAATCTGGTTGCGTATATTCTTGATTCGCCCCCCCCCCCCCAAAAAAAAAACTCCAAGAGAACTATCCGAGAAAAAATGCGGTGCGCTTCTGGGCCGGGACCTTTCGTTGACGGTCGACTGCCCTGACCACTGAGCTACGCCATCCCGCTTACCTCACCTTTCTCGGATAGTCGCGATATTCGTAACGCAACCCTACAATATATACACTGGAACCTCTTTGAACGACACAGCGGTGGGATCGGGTCCGCTTCCCACTTACAAATACAGAGATTGCGCACCACCCACTCAAGCGCGCTCTGCGCAGTAGGGGTAGCTATTTACAGTACCCCTCAAAGCCCTCTTTTATTGTGTAGCATTCTTCGAGCCTCACGCACGGGCCTGGCGCTTCTCCCACCATGCGCTGCATCGATCGATATTGGGCACATAGTTGGGGGCGATTGCATATGCGGAGGTTCCGTTTACGGAGGTTCCAGTGTACACAAATATATTTGTGTGCGCGCGCGTGTGTGTGTGTGGGCGCGCATGTATTAAGGGGTTACCCCCACTTGCGATTTTGAAAAAATCGATTTTTTTTATTGCATTTTTTTGAAGTATAAGTATCCGGGCCCATACTTCTGTATGGGCCCGGAATAGATGACTCTATGTAAGTTTACAAACAAAAAATATTTTCTTCGTGTAAACTGAAATTGAAACTTTAAACGCGTTTTTCTCAAAATGGCATTTCTGAAGTCGGTGACCAAGATTACTCGAACACTAATGAACCGATCTTCTTGAAATTTTGCAGGCTTATTTAATAAATAAAAATGTAGTCTTTAATCGTTCGATTTTTTTTTCGAAAACAATGGCCGTTTTATAGCCAAAAAACGGCCGTTTTTTTTCGTTAAAATCGAACCATTAACTTTGACTGTCCGCCATTTTGTGAAAAATGAATATTTTTTAAAATCCTTCGATCAAAGACTAGTTTATACTTATATTTGACTAAATGCATCCGCATTTTTTTTTCAGATGATCCACTTCGCCGCAATGTTGGTTACCGCAAACCGTGTATATAGAAACATTATTTCATTGACGGCCATTTGCCACTAAACAATGTAATATTTTTCAATAAACAAATTACTGAAAGTTCTTCAAGATGTGTTCTTTAAGATGGTATATTGATCGATTAACAAAGATTTGTAGTTTCCTTTAAAAAAATTCATGAAAAAGGCCTTTTTTTGCGCTACAAGTGGGGGTAACACCTTAATACTTTTATATGAAATTTGGTAGACTAATTTGGGGTAATGGTAGTTAGTCTTGGCCTCCTTGGGTTTTCCTCCTTAACATTGTATGTCATTTTGTTTTTATGCTACAAGGAATCATAATGCATGCGAGATTTATTTTTTTGCGAACATTCCGAATTTCTAAAACCTTGAGTGATCACTAAATATTTATTGGCCGGCTAGAGCTTTCGCGACAATTTTTTTTTCTTTATAGCAGATAATTGGATAGTGAGAAAAAGGAAAAAAATAGACCTCACCGCACTGTGCCACCCTATATATATATATATATATATATATATATATATATATATATATATATATATATATATATATATATATATATACATATACATGCATACATATATACATACACATATGTGTGTGTGTGTGTGTGTGTGTGTGTGTCTACATACACACTAATTTACGTAAACGTATACATATATTTATGGTATATACGCATAGCGATGTACACCTCGCGAATTTCCATCGCATAAATTCCGAACGCGCGGCGTATTAATCAATCATGCTAATTACACGTTTGCGCATTGCACACGATTTGTATGGTAATACACGTCAGCCCATCGATGAATCGATGTATCTTTCGAGCGTGTGGTGAAATAGAAAAATAAGTCAAAGAAAACCAATGAAAATCCCATTCCAATATGGCGCGCGTGGGGTCTTTTATAATTGCTTCATCGACTTACTTACGATAAAACATTTTCCTCTTAATTCGTAAAATTCAATTGATACTTTCGAGGAGTTTTCCTCTCTCGTTACTGATTGAATCGCTATGATGAGAAAGAGGGCGCGCGGTATGGTGTTATGCCTTGCGCTTGAACGGTTCGAGCGGTAGTTTATGGCCATCACTTTCTCTCTTTCTTCCTCCCTTTATATATATATATATATATATATATATATATATATATATATTACGGGGCTATATATGAAGCAGTAAGCAAGGTAGCCCATGCCGCCCTGTAATCCAAGCACCGCTACGGCCAAATAAAGAATTCATAATGGCGATGATGACCACCGTCAATTTTCTCGATATATCCGATACATCCAATAACTCGCGGGACCACGAGAGACCGGGAGAACAGGAGATTGAGAGGGAGAGGCAGACAGAGAAACAAACAGAAAGAGCGAGAGAGAGAGAGAGAGAGAGAGAGAGAGAGAGAGAGAGAGAGAGAGAGAGAGAGAGAGAGAGAGAGAGAGAAATCGAGATATACATCTCGATCATTCGTGCTCGTAGCATCAATACCAGTCATTGCGCTTAATACGATACAATTTGCTTCATTGATCGCTATCAAGTATTTCCAAAAAACATTCATATTCATCGATAATTATTTTCTCTACATTTTTCATCACTCAACGAGGCGCGTATGCTACTTTCGCGCGCGTGCAAAGATCTTCGAATTAAATATAATTACAGCCAACGTATCAGGTTGGCAGGAAAGTCTGCGTTTTATCACCAAAAATAAAATAAAAAAGCAGTCTTGAAACGAATGATTAATTTTATTCTATGTAATCACTATCGGATTCTATTTATGTAGATAGACATCTATCTAGATCTATTTAGATAGATACATTGAAAATGAAATTGATCATTTGGTTCAAGACTGCTTTTTTATTTTGTTTTTGGTAATAAAACGCAACGAGTTTCTCGCTAACGAATTGAGTTAATTATGAATGTTAAGGGAGAAATGCCTTTAGGCAGCTGATAATAAGTCACCTTTCATTACTTGCCACGCTTTTGTAGAATCACGTTCTTGTCACTCTGGGGTTGATACACACCCCAGCGACAAAAATTGTTACAAAAAATAAACTATTGAATATTTTTACTTGGAAATTTTGTCAGATCATCTAAGGAGTGCACCCCGGGAAAAAAGTTCATGTCTGAGTGGATATGTTCATATATGTTTCAGATATTGTCATATATGTATCAGATATATTTATATCTGACATTTTACAGTATCATATATGATTAGGTCTGACCACATTCCACATCACATATGCATATATAAGATCATATCTGATCAAATACAGTATCTGGCCTGACCATATATGAACTCATATTTGTTCATATCTGGCTGAGTACCAAGGCGAGTAGCTACCGTAAATTCGTATCTCAACATACATGATGTGATATGTGAACGCAGCTTTCGTATAAGATCATATCCGATAAAATACGGTACCAGACTCTGCTATATAGATCTCATATATGTTTTTATCTGGTCAGGTACCAAGGCCAGTTGGCAGCGTGAAACCATATCTGAACATATATGATGTGATATATGAGCAGGCACGTTCATACAAAATTTTATCCCATCAGATACGATACCAAACCTGGAAAATATACGAAGTTTTATACACTCATACCTTATCGTATATGCAGTTCAGTTGTTCACACATGAAAACATCTGAATATATGAAACGATATATGAGGATATGAGACGATATCCGATCAGATATGGCACCTCACCTGACTGTATTATATGTGATCATGTGAGTTACTATCATATTGTTAATTATTAACACGTCAAGTGATGACGTGTTAATAACCCCGCTCTATATATGTAAACATTTTAATATCTTCGTGACTGCACTAACAAGATTTGGTCTGTCTCAACAGGGTAAGATTTGCTCTGATATAGTCGGAGTCATACCTGGTCCGATAGTTCAGATAAACTATGATTCTATCATATGTGCAGGTCTATTGTTCATAGATGTCCAGGTCTACTGGGATCCACGGTATGTTATTCTTATACGGACAGACAGATCTGGTCCAATAAGATTAGATTTGCCTGACATGATCAGATCTGGCCCAATAAAATCAGATCTATCTGACAGGATCAGATCTGGCCCAATAAAATCAGATCTGGTCCAACAAGATCAGATCTTGCCTGGGGATTGGATCTGGTCAGACCTGCTACGATATGGACGGGTCTGCTCTCAAAATTATCAAAATGGCTCTGATATGATCATACATGCTCAGATATAAGCATACATGATCTGTCATGACACTACATGAACAGATATGGCAATTTTTCTTGTCTGATCATATCTGATTCTACAGATATGATTCAGATATATTCAGATATGAACTTTTTTTTCCCGGGACTTCAAAAGAGCATGAAGGTTATTTAGCCAAAAATCAAAATTAACCCTTATTTGCCACACTTCTGTAGAATACACATCAATCCATTTTCGCACAAGAAAAAAGGTCGGTGGGGTGTTTGTAACCCCACAGTGGCAAGTAAGGGTTACACATAGCTCGTGGAATGAAAAAACGAATTTTGTTTTGGAAAAACATGTGCAGAGTTTCAATCTTTTCTAATCTAAAATAATTAATCATTCGTTTCAAGACTTCTTTGTTTATTTTATTTTCGGAGATAAAACGCAAAGACTTTCTCGCCAACCTAATAATTTAGGCTCGGTATTGTTGAATTTAAAATGAATTGAGTTGATTATGAATCTTAAGGGGCCAGTCCACTTTGGAGCCACGAAAAAAGGTTATTTTCGCGATTTTTTGGAGGATTTTATAAAAGACATGAATATAAAAGTTGTTGGGCTTGATAAATAAAGTCTTGAAATACATTGAAAAAATATTTCTTATTCATTTTTATTCATTTTTAAGTATAAAAACTATAGTTTAACGTAACGCCTCAAAAATAGGTGGGCTAGGTAGCTCCATCACAACTCGGCAACGGCTTGGCTGAAACAAAAAAATCAAAGTCCATTAGATCCAGTATGACACCAGCTACAAAGTGACCCTCGGATATAAAGTTTTATCAAAAAATAAAAAAATGGCAGATGAAAAACGAAAAAAGTATTAAAAAATGCGTTTTTTCGCAGTTTTTGGCAAAAAAAAGAGTAAAAATTGAAATTTTAAAGACATCGAGGGTCATCTTGTTGCGAATCATGTTTGCAATATGGGGTTCAAATTTCAAGAGAATCGGTTTATTAGTTTTAGAGATACGATGGAGCTAGATTTTGAAAACGTTGTTTCGAGAAAATCGCGTTTGAAGTTTATACTATGAAAAACTCGTACCTGAACTCAATCGGCAATTCCTGCACCGTACAAAATCCCTTCTGATTGCTCATCATCGTCGATTTCTTCAAGTCTTGCTTGCTTTCGATTTTTTGATATTTTCAAAGTGGGCTGGCCCCTTAAGGACGGAATACCTTTAGGCAGCTGATAAAAAGTCACCTTTCATTATTAACGGGTTATACATGGCTCGTGGCCAGAAAAAAACGGAATTTCCGTGGTTTTTTTTCTGGAAAAACGTGAGCACGGTTCCAATTTTTTTCTATGTAATACAATTAATCATTCGTTTCAAGACTGCTTTTTTATTTTATTTTTGGTGATCAAACGCAGAGACTTTCTTGCCAACCCAATATTTTATGCTCGGCATTATTGAATCCAATATTACTTGAGTTAATTATGAATCTTAAGAACGGAGCCTGAATTAGAAAGTTCGAAAAATCGTTTTTTTTTATATTTCCTCCTATTGAAAACTTTGAAGCGCGTTTTCTTCAGGTTTCATTTTCACGATTTTTCCAAAGTGGTGGACGTGATAGCAAAAAAAACTAAACGACCTATTGAATCAAACCAAAGTTTATTTTCTTCAGCATGAAAATCTCTTCTAAGTGAATTAAAAAAGTCATTTTTAATAATTTTTATAACACGTTATAGTACGTTTTTTAAAAACATTTTTTTTTCAAACCTGAAAAAAGTTCTAAATTCACGATTTTTTCAGCTTTTTCTTAATTCACCCAGAAGAAAAGTGTATGACAATTGAAATTTTTTTTTTTTTGTTTCAGTCAAGAATTACGAGCTGCATCATTCCCGCCGATTAGGGACTGTAGTGGCAAGACGCACATGGAATGGGCTGATAAATCTGCCGTCATTTATTGTTTCATGTAGAACATTTTTTTAAATACATTTAAAATGTACACGAAAAGATACCTCAGTGTTTACTTGGCTCACTTGTTTTTTTCTCTTCTAAAAAAATTCCCGAAAAAACGCTTTTTTGGACCTTCTAATTCAGGCTCCCGCCTTAAGGGACGAATACTTTTAGGCAGTTGATAATGAGTCTTTTTTCATTATTAACGGGTCATACATAGGTCGTGTAACCCGTAAAATTCACGAAAAAACGAAATTTTTGTCATTTTTTTTCTGGAAGTACGGTGCAGGGTTACATTTTTTTACATTGAAGAGTATGTTATTAAGGCGTTACCCCCACTTGTAGCGCAAAAAAGGCCTTTTTCATGAATTTTTTTAAAGAAAACTACAAAACTTTTTTAATCGATCAATATACCATCTTAAAGAATACATCTTGAAGAACTTTCAGTAATTTTTTTATTGAAAAATATTACATTGTTTAGTGGCAAATGGCCGTCAATGAAATAATGTTTTTATATACACGGTTTGCGGTGACCAACATTGCGGCGAAGTGGATCATCTGAAAAGAAAATGCGGATGGATTTAGTCAAATATAAGTATAAACTAGTCTTTAATCGAAGGATTTTAAAAAATATTCATTTTTCACAAAATGGCGGACAGTCAAAGTTGAATGGTTCAATTTTAACGAAAAAAACGGCCTTTTTTTGGCTATAAAACGGCCATTTTTTTCGAAAAAAAAATCGAACGAATAAAGAATACAGTTTTATGTATTAAATAAGTCTGCAAAATTTCAAGGAGATCGGTTCATTAGTGTTCGAATAATCTTGGTCACCGACTTCAGAAATGCCATTTTGAGAAAAACGCGTTTAAAGTTTCAATTTCAGTTTACACGAAGAAAATATATTTTTTTGTAAACTTACATAGAGTCATCTATTCCGGGCATAAAAAAACTGGACTTCAAATTGCACTTCAAAAAAATGCAATAAAAAAAATAGATTTTTTCAAAATCGCAAGTGGGGGTAACCCTTTAAGTATCTTTCACGGTTTTTGTGTTGAAGCATATTGATGAATATGGTAGTTGCAATGGTTTGTGTAGACCGCTGTTCGAAAAACGGCATTCACGGTGATAACTGCTGCACTGAAATGATTTATCCGAAAAAAAACAAATGCATTTAGTTTTTACATGAATTTGTTTAGTGCTTGGAGGATGCATTTAATATAATATTGATTTTTTTAAAAATGCCCGCAGTCCAAAGTAAACGTATCGGTTTTCAGTAAAAAAAACGCTCTATTTTCGTTGATAAAAAAAACTCTGCATCGAAAAACAAAAACATTTCTTCGTTCAATCACTGCTTTTTTATATGTAAAGGAAACTTGCAAAATTTGAAGTCGATGGGTGCAGTGGTTTTTGAAATATCGTAGTCACGGATTTTGGAAAAGTAATTTTGAGAAAAACGCGTTCAAAATTAGCCGGTTCGCGAGAGTTACCTATAAACGCTCATGGCTCCCTCAATTTTCGAAATTTTATAATTTGAGTATCCGTTAAAAATCGAAGTCGAAGTCTGAACAAATTTCAACTATAGGTGTAAACCCGTAAAAGAAAAAAAAACGCCTCGTGTTACAACTTTCAATCGAGGGGTGTTACTTATTATTACTTTTAACTATTACAAGGTACTTCTTATACGAAATAATTAAACATGGCGCAGCTATAACACTATAGTCCGAGTAGACTGCGACGTGAGTTGAAAAACGAGCTTCTGTTGTATTGATCTGACACGAAAAGGTGACAGTTCTTGTCACTACTAATATTTTCGCGGCGCGCGTAAATTAAAAAATAAAGTAAGAATTAAATAAATGGCATTATTTGAAAAATAGTGTGACATTTATGTAAAATTTTGGAGTTAGGCGGCAATAAAAAAATACTTTTCCAAGTGATTTTTTCAAACCTAGCAGTTCAGATACAAATTAATATTGTTATTTAAATAACGTGTTTTTCTCGAAACTGCATTTTCGATGTTGACGTTGAAAATAACTGAATAAAAATTGATTCATTCATTAGACATTTTACGTATTTAAATATGTGAATATTTAAATTTTAATATTTGAAATAATAATATAGTATAATAAAATATTTAATGATTTTTAAAACAATATTTTTAATAAACAATTAAAAAATAACAAATCTTAAATGATTATTTTAATACTATAATAAATTAAATAAATTTCACACATATATATATATATATATATATATATATATATATATATATATATGTATGTATAAATATGTGAAAAATTTCAAATGAATCAATCGATTTTTTTAGTTATTTCCAATGCCAACGTCGAAAATGCAGTTTTGAGAAAGACACGTTTATCGATAATTGAAAATTGAATGAGTTCAGTGACCTACCGACTAGTCTCCATATTCTTTACTGTTCTGTTAATTTTTCCAGAATGCGCATCGTTGGCAGGAACTACTTTTAATGACTAAATCAATAACTTTACCGGAGTAGTAACTTATAAGCGTCGTTACACTAAATTATACCTACGGAGCATGCCGACGTCGAGCATAGACGAATCTCGTTCGCAGGCTATAACATCAGAAATACTTTGAATTTCATTTCAAAACTATCTTACAATTTTCTCAAAAAGTAACACTCACATTCTACAATAAAAAAAAATGTTCGCCTTGTCGAATGTGTTCAAGCTATTCTTCCCCTTAAGGAGGGGAGATATCTTAGGCGAGGAAAAATTTGCTGATTTTTTCCCAACTACTGGCTGTTACATGGTATTTTGAAATGTTTAACAATGTTTAAAAATGGCGGAGGTATGGCACGATCTACTAAACGGGTTGCGGCGAATGTTGTCACACGGCGCGACGCGTAGCGTCGGCGGAACTGACCTGAAAAAAACCAACAAATTTTTTTCTCTCATTAACGCGGTCCTCTAGTTTCTCGGCTGTTTTTTACGGCTTTCTCAATAATTTTTTTACGAGCAAAGCATCGAAATAATCAATCTCATTGTTTTTGCATAATGTTTATTAACATTTAAATAAGCTTTACAAATTTTTTGAAGTCAAAATATATCATAGAATAAACGTTATAGTGGCCGACAGGAAGACATCAAGTAAAAAAGGTGCTTGACGGTGACCAAGATTGCGGCTGTTCTGCTTATCTGAAATCAAATAACCAAACGGCATTTTAATCTTCATATTTAAGACTAGCGATTGAACTAGAGTGAATTCTAAATTACAAAAATTGACTTTTTTATACACTTTTGAAAATTACATTCTATTTTTTACTCATTTTTTCTTAAGTTTTTCGCTCGTACAAAAAAAACTATCGAAGCAATCATGATAATCCTAGTTCAATCGCTGGCCTATAACATATTAAAGATGCTGTATAAATTTGAACAAGATAGGTGCAGTAGTTTCTGAAATATCGTGGTCACCGTTTCGAAAAATGGTGTTTCGAGAAAAACGCGTTTGAAAGTATACCTGCTCCGTATACCTGCTCCGTTCCAGGGCCGTAACTTGTGAACCACTTCGAATATCGAAAAATCCTTTGGCACACATTTTCTACACATGTTGTAGATGTCATTTATGAAAAAAAAAAAATTAATTTTTTCGACCCGAGAAACTAGAGGACCGCCTTAACACTGATATACAGAAGAGGAACCAAAAAAGAGTGAGAAATATTAAAAATCGATTAAATAGTACGTTTTGAAACAAAAACATTGAATATTTCGAAAAAGTAGCTACATATTGTAATTTAAAAAACCTTTTTTTAATGTTTAAAAACATTTAGGGTCATGTTTAAGAAAATAAGGATAGAAAGATTACTACCAAATTCGTCAGAATGGGTCGATTAGTTTTTTAGCGATACGTCACGCCAGTTTTAAAAATGAAGTTTAAAAGCCTATATCATTTTTAAAGATTTTTTAAAAAATACCATATAACTGCCAAAAGTAGTAATAAAACATACGCTAAGTATAAAAAATAGTGAAGAAATCTTTGCTTTAAAAAAAAATCATGAAAATCAGCAAATTTTTTCCTCGCCTAAAGAAAAATTTGAAACCTCAATTAATTATTGTAAACTTATATTATGCTCGTAATTTTGGTTCACAATAATTAAATGAGGTTTCCAAATTTATGTTACACTCAAGATATAATAAATATATAGTAGATAAATACATAATAGATATATAAATATTGAACTCTATAAATTCTTACCTCCCCTTTTTTCTCCCGGTCACTTTTCGTCTAGTCTGCCCACGCAGCAAAAATTGATAAGGCCCGAAATTTTATTCACGACCGAATTCAATGTCGTAAATCGGATTTTCCAGCAATAAAAAAAGGTCGGGTGCAACGGCCGGTCTCGGTCTCCCCAAATTTGTTTTTCCACTTGTGAGTGGGGAAGATGGTGCCAAAAAATGAAAGTGGCCAAGTCCTTCGTTGATCAATTTTCCAAGTCCCTGGACCCGAATGCAGAGTGACGAATTAATGACATTTTCTCATACATTGTGCGAATCTCGTGAATGCGATCCAATTAGGCCCCATGCAAAGAAACCATGTATATAAACGAGAAAGAGAAATAGAAACAGGAGCGTGGAAATTCGAGGAATGTCTCTTTCTATATTGTTCACTGATACCGGTGCGAGAGAAGATTCGGTAAATCGTCCGAGAGTTATGCTATCACCACGATAGGGCACGAAGCTGGCGGAATGCTCGGCCCTTGCAGCTCGATTTTTATTATTACGAGGTGGGTTTAATGGTGCGGTTTGGCAAAGGGCCGAACATTATACGTGAAACTACGAATTTACGCTCAACAGTCATAAAGACGTATCGTCAGACGCAAAACTGTGTCTGATATGCTCTTTTAGTTTTTAACATGTTTATACGCGCGCGCGCGCGTGTGTGTGTGTGTGTGTGTGTGTAGGTACACTTATACAGGGTGTCCCAAAAGTGAATGCTTTCTTTAAAATGGGGGGTTGGGGGTGAAATTCTGAGGCGATTGATATAAGCATGTGCGGGTCTCAGATCAACCCCTGAATTATTATTAGTTTTTAGAGGCGGACCAATCAGGTGTGTCCACCTTTAAAAGTGAATAATAATTCAGGGATTGATCTGAGACCCATACATGCTTATATTAATCGCCTCAGAATTTCACCCCCAACCCCCATTTCAGGGAACGCAGTCCGTTCTGGGACACCCTGTGTATATATATATATATACATATATATACATATTTGTGTGTGTATGTATGAATGTATGTATATGGTTGTGTGTATACACTCTTTGCATCCCTTCAACACGAGCCCAAACCGTTTTCCGGGTGTCAGAGGAGAAATGAGAAAGCGAATCTGCTTTCACCCTGGCTGGAGTCATTTCACACTCGGCTGATTTAGATTTAAGGGGTACGAAAGGCAAATCCCCCTCTGGTTGCACGATCCCTTCCGCTAGTCGCCGAGAATCGCGCGCGCGAGACCCGTCGTAGTCATCCTTATAATATGATCGCCCACAACGCAATCCTATATAAACCTTGCTTTCTCGATGGTCCAAAGGACTCGTACACAAATCCACAGCCCCGAACCGAATTCATCACACGTGTGAACAGAGCTCGATCCCATAACGCCACTGAGCAAATATACGGACAATCTGCTTGTCGACATATATATATATATATATATATATATATATATATATATATATATATATAAGTGTGTCGCCGTTTCGTGCTTACACTATTGAGGGGGCAGATACCTTTAGGCCGAGAAAAAATTTGCTGCATTTCATGATTTTTCTTTAAAAAAAAATATTTATTTACCATTTTTGAGACTTAAGACATGTTTTATTTCTACTTTTGGCTGTTACGTAGTTTTTTATTTATTTATTAACCTCTAAAAATGGCGGAGGTACGTTAAACTGCATTTTGAAAACTGGCGCGGGATATAGCTAAAAGATTAATCGACCGATTCTGATGAAATTTGATAGAAAATCCTATCTATTTGTTTCAAAGCATACCATTTGATCGACTTTCAAAATTTTTCACTTTTTCTTCGTTCTTATTCTCCGTAAAAGTAAAAATGAAAGAAAAATCTGCGGTGGTTTTTCTAGATTAATTCTGCCGATGCTACGTGTCACGCGGTCTGACAAAATCCGCCTGAACCTGTTTGGAAGACCGTCCTATACATCCGCCATTTTTAAAGATTAAATTTAAACATATCATGTGCAGTCAAAAGTAATAATAAAACATACCCTAAGTCTAGAAAACGACGAAGAAATGTTTCCTTAAGAAAAAATCGTGAAGATCAGAATTTTTTTCTTTCCTAAAGGTACCCCCCCCCCCCGCTCCGCCCTTAAGATGTTTCGGGATAATTGGTGAAGTGTTACCATTCGATTCAAATTTATACAGTAAATTCTTTGTCATATGCTGAATGCACTCTCCAAATTTTAAATCGATCGTCTCCACCGTTTCTATCAAATTTACAATTGGAAAAACTTTTTTTAACATAGGGAGATGCCCACCCTACCATCGATCGCTGAATGGCGGTTTTACGCTTGAGGTAGTGTTAAAAAATGTTAAAAATGTTATACAAAACTGTTCAATCAGTCAGTACATTATAACAGTGTTAAAATGTTGTCGGTGCATTCAGGATATGACAAAGAATTTACTGTATAAACTTGAATCAAATTGCAATATTTTGTCAATTGTCCCGAAATTTCTTAAATGAGGTGTAATTATAATCTGTATGAGGAAATTTAAAAAAATATAACCTGTGCAAAAAATTTTGTTGCGGAGTCTCCAGATCGTGCCACACTCCTATAAAGATTTGGCAGAAACGCCGGACGAAGGGAGTCCACATTGCAATTCCCTTTTTATTTTTCATTCTCAGCCGGAATTTGTTGGAACTCCAAAAAAATAATATTCTCTCGTGATCCCGTGCACAAATTTGTTGAGGAGTCCCAAGATGCACCCACATTTCTGTAGGGATTAGTTAAGGGGCTATACCAGTGTGAACGCTGAAAACTTGGCTGATATTCGGAATTTTTTTGGAAGAAAAGTACTCAATTAAATGTTTCGAAAAATTAAGAATATATTTGATTATATTTGACATATATTTCATAATTTTGTCATAGAAAAATATTGAGATCCACGCGACATATGCGCTGCCTTCGGAGGCGCCAAAAAAAGTTCCTCCACTGCTGACATTATTCCGGCCGATTGAGTAGCTGAAACCGAAAAAGGAAAGAATGTCGTTAAACTGGAAGGTATTTCCTGCACAATGACGTAGGATTTTCGAAAAATATCAAAATCTAACAAAATGGCGTAGTTATGAAAAAAGTCTGGTTTCTTGCCTATAAAATGGTCGTTTTTTTCAACGCCAAATCGTCAATTTTCATCCAATCAAAAATATCCTACGTCATTGTAGAGTCAAAATATTCAAGAATACTCAGTTCAAATTTCAAGTCAATCGGATAATTGCTCTTTGAGTTACAATGTCAGCAAATTTTGAAAAATCTCATTTCGAGAAAAACGCGTTGAAAGATTTAACTATCAATTTTTGCAAGATAAAATTTCATCTACGATAAAGACTGCTAAGTATAAACGTAAAGTATAAAGTATAAACTATCGAAAAAGGCAAAAAAAAACGTTTTTTTGAAAGTGTCACACTGGTGTAGCCCCTTAAGGACACTGTACATAGGGAATCCTCATTGGGATCCAATTGGATTCTGCACTGTTTCTCGATGAAGGAGTTACCCCCACTTGCGATTTTGAAAAAATCGATTTTTTTATTGCATTTTTTTGAAGTGCAGTTTTTTTTTATGCACGGAATAGATGACTCTATGTAAGTTTACAAAAAAAATATTTTCTTCGTGTAAACTGAAATTGAAACTTTAAACGCGTTTTTCTCAAAATAGCATTTCTGAAATCGGTGACCAAGATTACTCGAACACTAATGAACCGATCTTCTTGAAATTTTGCAGGCTTGTTTAATACATAAAAATGTAGTCTTTAATCGTTCGATTTTTTTTTTCGAAAAAAACGACCGTTTTATAGCCAAAAAACGGCCGTTTTTTTTTCGTTAAAATCGAACCATTAACTTTGACTGTCCGCCATTTTGTGAAAAATGAATATTTTTTAAAATCCTTCGATTAAAGACTAGTTTATACTTATATTTGACTAAATCCATCCGCATTTTTTTTCAGATGATCCACTTCGCCGCAATGTTGGTCACCGCAAACCGTGTATATAAAAACATTATTTCATTGACGGCCATTTGCCACTAAACAATGTAATATTTTTCAATAAAAAAATTACTGAAAGTTCTTCAAGATGTGTTCTTTAAGATGGTATATTGATCGATTAAAAAAGTTTTGTAGTTTTCTTTAAAAAAAATCATGAAAAAGGCCTTTTTTGCGCTACAAGTGGGGGTAACGCCTGAAAGCCGTTTGAGAATTCTTACCACGTTCGAATCGAAAATACGTGAAAAGTCACGAGAAAAAACTCGGCGTGTTGAAACTATGACGCTTCGTGATCAAGCTCGAGTATGGTGATATTACATTGACCTAGTATCACCATACACGATCATGATCACGATGCGTTTTAGTACTTGCACTTTGAAGTGCAGTAGATGAATACCAGGCGATAATCACAGTGGATTATTAGTAATGTGGTTCAAATCGATTTTCAAGGTACATTTTTCCAAGCCATTCCTACTTTTTAAAGATAAGAATTTTTAAAGACCCACTCATATTGTGTATCAGTATATTTTGATCGGAAACTTCAACGTCCAGAATGCAATGGGGTCCATCAAGAATTGTATCGGATTCTGTTTGATATATAGGAATCCTTTAGGCTTCAAATTGGATTCGTACATTGGATTCTAATGGGGAATGCCGATTGGAATCCAATGGAAGAAAATGACGTTTTAATATAGGGATCCAATGCGATTACCCATTGGATCCCTATCAGGAAGTAGAAACAAGTATGGGAATCCAATTGGATCACTACGCCCATTTCTGAATGGGAACAAATACACGCCGGAGGTTGTCGAGCGAATAATATCGGTTTCTCGATATTATCGAAAACCGGTATCCATGCTCTAATCGGAAAATAACGCGGAATCCACTTGGATTCCAATTCAAATTCTCTATATGTGGCATCCTTGGTAAATCCCTATAGAAATAGGGTATTGTTCATCTCGTTTGAAAATACCGCAACCGAAAACATGGTATATCACAGCTGGAGAATTTCTTAACATGAACATTTTTCGCTGTCTGTTACGTGCACACAGTTTTTTCCCCTTCGCAATATATGCATACGGTCAATGGTCGCAATGTCATGTCGAGCCTCGCGCACACGCGAGAAACGAGTTTCCCCGTCGAATATGGATAATTGGAAACGGATCGAGACTCGACGTACCTCATTCACTCGTTACTCGTTTACATCGTTCGCTCATTCGCTTTCTCCCTCTCTCTTAGCCCGGCCTCATCAGCGAATCTTGTTAATGCTCGATATTCCTGGCGCGGTACACACACACACGCCCGCGCATGAGCGTGCGCGTACACAAAGCCACATACGTATGGGGACGGATATTTCGAGGCAGTTATAATATATCTATATAACTTGGCCATCGGCACACATCCGGCTGTCTTGAAGACAGTCCGTCAAGTCAGATGTCCTTAAAATCTCTGCTCCGTATGGACGCCTGCGTGTGAGTGTGTCTATACCCGAGTAGAAATATTGTCAGGCTGGCCTGATATTTGATCTGCGCCTGATCAGCTTGTAGTACGAAGGCCTTACTTAAGTTTGCCTTAATTTGCCTGATCAAGCTGGGGTCAGGCGGTGGTCGAGCAACCGGACTTACGGCTTACTTCAATTCGCCTGACCCGGCTAGCTTCAGGCGATGTCAAGCAACTGGACTTACGGCTTACTTCAATTCGCCTGATCCAGCTAATTTCAAGCAATCATCATGTAACTGGACTTCTACAGTTTGGCGCTAAAAACGTGCCTAACCTCATCTTGTCAAATGATACACAGACACGAGAGAAGCACGAGACATATTATTAATTACTTTATACATTTTTACAAATAACGTGTACGTTGTGAATAAGATGGACGAACACAATCGGAAGAAGATTGCGCAACGACTATGTCTGCGTGAATAGCGGGCTCTAAATAAGGGAAAAAACGAAGAAATAATACAGCAGCAGGTTAGTATAACAATTAATTTTTTTCAAAGTCTTATAATTCTTAAATCTATAAATATAAATTGGATTAAATCTGACTGTAAATTAATCATACGCCAAATTATATATGCATTGGTTTAAATATTTATTATGATACATTTGACAGATCCGGAACAGATCCTCTCAGCGAAGAACAACTCGAAATTCCTGAGGATTGGCATGTGTTGGCGCTACCACTATGTAAGTAGATTTATATTTGTTTTGTGTATCGCTTTTATTTTTCTTTACTTGGTCCATCTCCTTTGCCAGAGGAGAAAAAGAGACAGCGTAGGCCAACCAAATAATGGTAAGCTGACAGCGTAGTTCAATCTGGTAAATGTTTTGCCATCGGTGCTGATTAGCCCGGACAGCGTAGGCTAACCGAATAATGGTAAGTTAGCTGCGCAGTTCAGTTAAGTGAAAGTAAGTCCATCGGTGCAAATTAGCCCATTAGAAATGCACTTCGGTTGGACATTACATTCACTGAACTGACTACGCTGTCAACTTACCATTATTTGGTTGGCCTTCGCTGTACGGGCCCGGACAGCGTAGGCTAACCGAATAATGACAAGTTGACTGCGTAGTTCAGTTAAGTGAAAGTAAGTCCATCGGTGCAAGTTAGCCCATTAGAAATGCACTTCGGATGGACATTACATTCACTGAACTGCACTACGCTTTCAACTTACCATTATTTGGTTAGCCTTCGCTACGGGCCCGGACAGCGTAGGCTAACCGAATAATGATAAGTTGACTGCGTAGTTCAGTTAAGCGAAAGTATTTCCATCGGTGCAAGTTAGCCCATAAGAAATGCACTTCGGATGGACATTACATTCACTGAACTGCACTACGCTGTCAACTCACCATTATTTGGTTGGTCTTCGCTGTACAGGCTCTCCTGCTTCGATTCTAATTTTCGTTAAAAAATGACCGCTCGCAACTTTTGCAACAATTTTTTTTCTTCTTTAAAGTAGATAATTGGATGGTGAGAAAAAGGAAAAAAATAGAGCTCAAATTTGTGCCACCCTAATAAAATAATGTGCATACCTTATATAGATATATATGTAGACATTGAATTCTAAGTGGGATACACATTTTCGTATTTTTCAGTGGCTGTCATTTCGAAATATAGGGAACACGGAATAGAAGTTCTTTCGAAGCAAATTGGACAAGCTGTTGGGGCGGTATCAAGGCCTGATTAATTCAGCAAACGACTGGGACAAGTTTCGAGCGTCGCGTAAAAAAACGAACAGAACGCCCAATGTAACGTTTCCTAGAAACGTCTGGTCATAAAAACGTTGAGCTCTGTTTACTTTATTCACGAAGTTTCTTAAGTTTTTGTTTAGAAAATATATTAGTTTATTTCGGGATGATAAGTGGAATATAATACAGTGATATATGTTAGTTTATTTCGAGTTTTTGTTCTATTACAAATACAAGAAAAATGATGTTTGTTTTCCACATAGATATATGTGACAAATATATGTGATAAATTTTATATTTAGATTAAAAAATAAACGATCAGCGTTATTTATAAAGTGGTACCTTTTTCTCTTTTGTGTATGCGTTGTATTTTTTATTTCAGGAAAAAATCGGTCATCCTGAGCCGTGAAAAATCATATGATTTTTCATTTTGATCAAGCTGTGAAAAACTAAGCTCTTATCAGGCCTTAATTTTTTACGCTGATCAGGCCTTGATCTTTTACACTGACCAGGCCTTAATTTTTTACCCTGATCAGGCGTTGATAGTTTACCCTGATCAGGCCTTGATTTTTTACCCTGATCAGACGGAAGTCAGGGATTGTGTTTCAAAAATGATCAGGGCTTGATAAAAAATTCTGATCAAGGCTGGAAAAAGAAGTCAGGATGCCTGATCAGGTGTTTATTGTAGCTGGAGCAAGATTTCTACTCGGGTATATATACATGCGCTCACGCGCGCGCGCGCGTGTTTGTGTGTGTGTGCGTGCGTGCGTGCGTGTGTGTGTGTGTGTGTGTGTGTGTGTGTGTGTGTGTGTGTCTGTCGGTGTCGGTGGGTGCGGGTGTGTGGGTGCGTGTGTGTGTATGGGTGTATGTGTATGGGTGTATGTGCGTGTGCGCGCGCGTGTGTGTGTGAAAGTATGTGTGGGTGTGTGGGTGTCGGTGCCTGCGGATATTTGTGTGTGTGTGTGTGTGTGCGCGTGTGTGTGAGAGTATGTGTATGGGTGTGTGTGTCGGTGTCGGTGCGTGTGTGCGTGTGTGTGTGTGTGTGTGTGTGTGTGTGTGTGTGTGTGTGTGTGTGTGTGTGTGTGTGTGTGTGTGTGTGTGTGTGTGTGTGTGTGTGTGTGTGTGTGTGTGTGTGTGTGTGTGTGTGCATGCATGTATGTATGAGCGCGTGCGTATATGTGTGTGTGTGACAGAGTATGTGTACGGGTGTGTGTCGGTGCCCGTGCGTGTGAGGGGTAGATGTGTATGTGTCTATGTGTGTGTGTATATGTGTATGTGTATGTGTGGGTGAGCGTGTGTTTGGAGTAGCATGTCTGTACAGCCTGCTCCGTTTCCTCTCTCTCCCCCGGCTTTTCCTCTTGACTCTCGTCGTCATTGCGACTAGACTAGAATACTCCCCGTCCCAGCCCGCTCTCGCTCTTTTGACTATTATTAGCACTAAATGGAACTCGCAATAAGTCCGCGCGTGTCTTCGGTAACGAGAGATAGACATAGAGAGAGCGAGAGGGAGAGAGGTACAGAGAGAGGGAAAGAGAGACAAAGATTTGCACGCACGTCATTTATCTTCATCATTCGGCGCATCGTTTTTTCCCACAAGTCCAAAACTTTAATACACGATAATGCAATATAATACCGTCATTTTAAACAGACCTTTCTTGATTTCAAGATCTTTGGCAAGGGCTTACGCCTAGTTGACATTTTTGGGAATATCGAAATTGCTATTCTCGGCGGATTCTCAAAATATAACATTGAAAAAATATTCTTGGCACATTTCGAGTACATCTGTTTAAAATTGAGAAAGTTATATGTGTTTGTAGGTAGGTTTCGCGAACTGGCGTCATTTAAACGCGTTTTACTCAAAAAGACTTTTGAAAAACGGTGGCCACGATATATAAAAAACGACTGCACTGGTCAACTTTATAGTTTACATAATTCTTTTACATATCATAAAGCAGTGGTTGAACGAAGGCATTTTTTTTATGCATAGTTTTTTTCCATTAACGGAAATAGAGCGTTTTTGTCACCGAAAATCGATACTTGGACTTTGGAGTGCGGCCATTTTTTCAAAAATCAATATTTTATTAAATCCTTAAGATTGCTGAATTTTAGAATTTTTTTACAAAGGGATGATTCTTTCACTATTTTTTAGACGTAGTGATTTATACTACTTTTGGATGTTACATGGTATTTTTTTATTAATCTTTAAAAATGGTGGAGGTATGGCACGGTCTTCTAATCGGGTTGCGGCGGGTGTTGTCAGACGGCCTGACACGAAGTGTCGGCGGAACTGATCTGCAAAAACACCAACAAATTTTGTTCTTTCATTAACACTAATGTACAGAATATGAACCAAAAAGAGTGAAAGATATTCAAAATCAGTAAAATGGTACGCTTGGGAACAAAAATTGAATTTTCCAAGAACATGGCTACATTTTGCAATCAAAATATACTTTTTTAAAATTTTCATAAACATTTAGGGTCATCTTTCAGACAATAAGTTCAGGAAAATTTATCCCAAATTTAATCAGAGTCGGACGATTCGTTTTTTACCTATACGTCACGTCAGTTTTGAAAATGCAGTTCAGAAGACTGTGCCATACCTCCGCCATCGTTAACACACTTATATTCGGCCACAATTTTGACACACTGGGTCAATGTGACCCGGATGGTAATTCATCCACCTGCATTAACAACGTTTTGTTCGGTTTTTGTTGAAAAAAATGAAGGATACACTTCAAACATTTCTTGAGGGATCTTCTCACTTTAGACGCTACACTTCATAAATACAATTTCGAAATACATAAAAGAAATTGGTTTTAACTTTTTTTTAACTAAAATTGGAAACTTCAGACGCGTTTTTCGACGGCTTGTTGATAAAATCTTCGAAACTACTGAACCGATCCTTATGAAATTTTAATCGCATATTCTTTACAACTATAGCGCATATCAAAGTTTTTTTTCTTATTTTGATCTTTACTTTTTTTTGCCAAAAACAGTGAAAAAAATGTTTTTTTTTTGTTTTTTCGAAAAATGTCTGCCATTTTGTTTCGAATGATCCATCTCCGAGATTTCATCAACAGCGCAGGCCTACAATTTTTTAGGACTTTTTTAAACCACCATTGTTGTCTACAAATAGTGGCTTGTGTAAATAAATTTTTATTTTTTTACGTATTTTGTAAGTGTATTTATTAAGGCAGGCCTCTAGTTTCTCGGCTCGAAAAAATCGATTTTTTTTTCATATATCACATCTACAACATGTGTAGAAAATGTGTGCCAAAGGATTTTTCGATATTCGAAGTGGTTCACAAGTTACGGCTCTGGAACGGAGTAGGTATACGGAGCAGGTATACGGAGCAGGTATACTTTCAAACGCGTTTTTCTCGAAACACCATTTTTCGAAACGGTGACCACGATATTTCAGAAACTACTGCAGCGATCTTGTTCAAATTTATACAGCATCTTTAATATGTTATAAGCCAGCGATTGAACTAGGATTATCATGATTGCTTCGATAGTTTTTTTTGTACGAGCGAAAAACTTAAGAAAAAATGAGTAAAAAATAGAATGTAATTTTCAAAAGTGTATAAAAAAGTCAATTTTTGTAACTTAGAATTCACTCTAGTTCAATCGCTAGTCTTAAATATGAAGATTAAAATGCCGTTTGGTTTTTTGATTTCAGATAAGCAGAACAGCCGCAATCTTGGTCACCGTCAAGCACCTCTTTTACTTGATGTCTTCCTGTCGGCCACTATAACTTTTATTCTATTATATATTTTGACTTCAAAAAAATTGTAAAGCTTATTTAAATGTTAATAAAGATTATGCAAAAATAATGAGATTGATTATTTCGATGCTTTGCCCGTAAAAAATTGTTGAAAAAGCCGTAAAAAAACAGCCGAGAAAGTAGAGAACCGCGTTAAGTGTAACAACTTTTCTATCAATATCTACAATATAAACCTATAAAAAAAATCATGGAAATAGTCTTTTTTAGCGGCTAAAATGAGAAGACCCCTTAATATGTCTGCATAATTGAAATTCGAAAAGTATAGAAGTGAATTGATGTAAAAAATGATTGACAAGTTTGAGTTTTGGGAAAGTGATCATTTTAATTTAAATTCGTACAGGTGAAAATGAGCCAGTGTGTCAACGTAGGGTTAAAGAGTAACAAAAAAATACCATGTAATAGCCAAAAGTAGTAGTAATAAAACATACCCTAAGTCTCAAAATTGGCGAAGAAATATTTTCTTTAAAAAAATCACAAAAATCAGCAAATCTTTTACTCTCCTAAAGGTATCCCCCCTCCCCCATGAATCCTTCGTCCAAGCACCAAATAATTTCATGCAAAAACTGAATACGTTTGATTTTCTTTCATTTTGGATGATTTGTTTCCGAGCAGCAGTGGTCACAGCGACGAACGTTTTCCAAACAGTTATCTGC
>OX101783.1:64768836-64773836 GCA_944452715.1 Ophion slaviceki | reverse complement strand
TTTTTTCCTTTTTCGGTTTCAGCTACTCAATAGGCCGGTATCATGTCAGCAGTGGAGGAATTTTTTTTTTGTGGCTCCGAAGGCAGCGCATAAGTCGCTTGGATCTTAATATTTTTCTATGAAAAAATTATGTAATATAGGACAAATATAGCCAAATATATTCTTAATTTTCGCAAACATTTAATTGAGTACTTTTATTCCAAAAAAATTCCCGAAAATCACCCAAATTTTCAGCGTTTCACGGGTATAGCCCCTTAAAGGGGATAAACGAAGCCTCAACCAAAGGCGTGTCACCCCTCAATTTTTTTCAATTATTCTATACTGGACTTTTCATCGGTGTACATTAGAAGAATTTTGGTTTTTATTTCATCCAGATCGGTAAACCGATTGTGGGTGAATCTGCAAAACCACCCCTCAACACGTCTTTCTTTGAGGGGTGGTTTCCCCCCGTAAAACCGTTTTTTCGCAGACAAAAATAATACGTGTCTAAGTTGTCAATGCTTTATCATAAATATGAGTTTCAACAAAATCGACGGCGGCAACTTAAGTGGTGTTCCTTGTTAGCTATAAACTGTTATTTCTACGACTTCCATCTTCACTTTCAAGCTTCTAACGTTTTTAACCTAGGTTTTACATGAATATCGGAAAATATCGAAATACCGGTATTCCGATATTACAACTTGTTGACATCGAAATAACACCGGTTATAAAAAAGCTCCGATAGTCCAACCTCTACTCTTCAGCGTTTATGGGGAAACTATTCACCAAATGCTCGACATAAGATAATTCTCTTCGTTTTAAGGCGTTACCCCCACTTGTAGCGCAAAAAAAGGCCTTTTTCATGAATTTTTTTAAAGGAAACTACAAAACTTTTTTAATCGATCAATATACCATCTTAAAGAACACATCTTGAAGAACATTCAGTAATTTTTTTATTGCAAAATATTACATTGTTTGGTGGCAAATAGCCGTCAATGAAATAATGTTTTTATATACACGGTTTGCGGTGACCAACATTGCGGCGAAGTGGATCATCTGAAAAAAAGTGCGGATGGATTTAGTCAAATATAAGTATAAACTAGTCTTTAATCGAAGGATTTTAAAAAATATTCATTTTCCACAAAATGGCGGACAGTCAAAGTTAATGGTTCGATTTTAACGAAAAAAACGGCCGTTTTTTGGCTATAAAAGGGCCATTTTTTTCGAAAAAAAAAATCGAACGATTAAAGACTACATTTTTATGTATTAAATAAGCCTGCAAAATTTCAAGAAGATGCCATTTTGAGAAAAACCCGTTTAAAGTTTCAATTTCAGTTTACACGAAGAAAATATTTTTTTTTGTAAACTTACATAGAGTCATCTATTCCGGGCCCATACAAAAGTATGGGCCCGGATACTTATACTTCAAAAAAATGCAATAAAAAAATCGATTTTTTCAAAATCGCAAGTGGCGGTAACCCCTTAATAATTATCTGTTCTAATGTTGTATGTTTTTTTCTGACGACATGTTTAGTACATGTTAAACTACATAGAAAGGAGTTGTTTTAAAACAATATATAGAGCGCGTTTTTTCATATAAAAGTTGGTAGGTATGTAACCTTCAATACGATGTGACCCAAATATCCATTCCCACCATAGATGCAAAAGAATCCGCGTGCGAAAGCTAGCATGTATGTGTGTGCAAAAATTATACATCGAACTCCTTATATCTGTGTAATGTTGACTTTTAGTGCATTTGACTATTTAGTAGACGGCTCTTAACGTTTTTAATCAAATCGTTTATTTTGGCTATAGGACCGTGCTTGAAATAACCTTTAAATAAATTTGTTTACATTTAGCCAAAAGTGATTACAGGGACATTGGGACTGCCAAGTCATATATGAATATATACAGTCGAACCTTGATATAACGAAGATTTGTCCATTCCTTTCTGATAGACACCCGACACCTTGATACAACTACATAATAATATACATTGTGCTCCAATTGCTAATTGCTTGTAAAAATTGCTCTAATTTAAACCATTCTTTCTTTAAAAAATATCCCTGTATTTATAATACTAATGTATATCTTTTAAAGAATATTTTAAGGAACATGACCTCGATATAACGAACTTCCCCAGAGATTCGTTATATCGAGGTTCGATTGTATACGCATATCGGAAAATAATAAATTAAAACATATATATATATTTTTAAATTCATTATTTAATTTCTAACTTAAGGGAAGGTTCTGCTTTGTTGGGCCAAAAAATGTTCGATTTTTCACCATTTTTTAATGCAAAAAGTATGAAATATAGAATGTTGATATTTGGTATGTTGACTAAGCGGTCTTTATTGAACATCAAAATATTTTTAAAGTTTGACTAAACATGGCGGTGAGAATGGGAGGAGCCACGTATGTCGGTGCGCGGGCGATGACATTCTTTGCTTGCGGAAGTCCTAAGTCCCGAACAGGTGATCTGAAGCAAAAAATCAAACATATTTTTACTTTGTACAATATTGTGTATAAGTTGACCTAAAATCAAGAAGAAAAATTGAAAAATAAAGAAATAGTGAGCAAAAAACTGCGAACATTTTTGGGAAAAAACAAACTTCCTTTCGATCGCTCACTATTTTTTTATTGTTCAATTTTTCTTCTTGATTCTAGGTCAACTTGTACACAATATTGTACAAAGTAAAAACATGTTTGATTTTTTTGCTTCAGATCATCTGTCCGGGACTTACATTAGGACTTCCGCAAGCGACAATGTCATCGCCTGCGCACCGACATACGTAGCTCCTCCCACTCCCATCACCATGTTTTGTCAAACTTTAAAAAATATTTTGATGTTCAATACAAACCGCTTAGTCAACATACCAAATATCAACATTCTGAATTTAATATCTTTCGCATAAAAAATTGGTGAAAAGTCGAACATTTTTTGGCCCAACAAGGCCGAACCTTCCCGTAATGAAACATCGGCCAGGAAATAATAAATTTGAAATATATATATATGTTATGCGATATGCATATATATATATATATATATATATATATGCATATCGGGAATTCAAATATATAAATTTGAAAAATATACATATGTTTCAATTTATTATTTCTTGGCCGATGTTTCATTAAGGGAAGGTTCGGCCTTGTTGAGCCAAAAAATGTTCGACTTTTCACCAATATATATATATATGTGTGTGTGTGTGTGTGTGTGTGTGTGTGTGTGTGTGTGTGTGTGTCGAGAAATAATAAATTCGCTAAACTCTATTGATCCATCGATAACCATTTGTCTGACAGATGGATAGTTGTCTGTTATATAAGGGGATATCAATTAATAAAGTCGCGATAAACGAGACTCAGTGCGAACAAATTTCCTCGTCGCTTTTTGATGCTATACGTAGATCCGTATATCTGTAATTCCGATCGAACGTTCGACGAATAACTGTGCCCCATTTGATTGGTAGCACACAATTTGGAAAATGATGTGCGTCAGCTACTCGATGAAAGTAGGGGTGGTGGAAATTAACGAGAAAAAAGAAAATTCGATATTGCAAAATAGTTATACAATTCGTTAATCGGCGGTGCCGTGAATCGATTATTCATTAATTAATCGAACGCTCGCCCCCTCTTCCTGCCACTTCCGCGCGCGGGGTATAATGCATGTACTTACATTAATAAGGTGTATTACGGATTTTTCGATTATCGAGGCACACGTACCTCACCCGCAAGAAGGCTCGTTGATCGTGCCATCATCATCAGCGACCGCGTTCATATGCCGCAGTATGACGTCACGTTCGAAATAGGGCCTCAGAATGGGAGGAGAAGGGCGGGGAGAGACTACGAGAGGTGGGAGATCCCGCGTGCATAGGGTTAATGGCAATGAGGCCCCGCGGGACCTACCGAGACCCTCTCGCGAGCTTGAGAGCGAGAGGGAAGAATGGTCGGAGGGAGACCCCGGACTCGCCGCCAGCGGCTCGCGGCTCCTGATTACAGAGCTCTCTCTCCGTGAGCAGGAGATACCCTACACTCTCGCTCTCACCTCAGTTATCGTGGTGAACCTGGCTCGTGTACAGGCCGTGCTATAGATTAACCAACGCCTGAAATTCTGTGCACACGATCTCTCGCGTGCGGGACCTTATACACACACATATATATACATATATATATATATTGAATTAAAAATTTCGACAGTGCATTCAGTATTTGAAAAATAATTTAGTGTACAAATTTGAAGCAAATGGTAACATTTCGTCAAGTGTCCCAAAACTCCTTGAAGGAACGAAATTCAAAATTTATGTAAGTTATTTTCAAAATGATATAACTCTGTGAAAAATGATTGTATAGACAGGATCAAAAAAGCATTTTGAAGCTCGAAGGCTCTAGTTTCCCAATTTTATATGATTTTTTTTCAGCCCTGGTTATTGTTCAATGGAAAAAATATATCACGAAATAAGAAAATTCGAAATTTTGATTCGACTTTAAAAGTGTTTCTGGGCTTGAGATTTTTACCCTCACTATGCCGATGCCAAAGTAAGCTCGATCATTTAGCTTCAAATTGGTTTTTGAACAGTCTATGAACGACAATTTGTTGCTAAAATATCGTTCGTTAAATGAAAAGTCGCACTTTTGCCTTTGAATATCAATATCCCATGAACTACTCATCGTACAGTAAATCGAAGGATGGTTATAAAAACTTGCATTAATTCTCTACTCCAAATTGATCCGCTCATTAGTCTTTTCGTCCCAAATACTCAAAGTGAAAAAAAAAATTTGCGGAATACGTTTATTGCTCTTGAACATCATTTGATGATTATCAACACGAAAAAAATATTACACAAAGAGCATCTATCTCATGGCATTGAAAATGTAATCAGACATTACAGATATTAAAAAAAAACAGGTAAATGTCAATAATATGAGTTGGTTTCGATTAATGTTCAAAAAATATTGATAGATTGGGGTAATGTAATTTTTAAATAAATAACAAGATTAGAATTCGATGGGGAGACGGC
>OX101783.1:64708836-64763836 GCA_944452715.1 Ophion slaviceki | reverse complement strand
GGTATGCATCTTTCTAATCTTAACGTCTAAATCATGATTCTAAATGTTTTTGAAAATTAAAAAAAAGTATTTTTATATCAAAATGAAGCCATTCTTTTTGGAACATTCAATCTTTTTATTTCAAAGCGTACCATTTAATCCATTTCAAACATTTCTCAATTCTTCTTGGTTCACATTATGCGTATGAGTGTTAATGAAAGCAAAATTTCCGTTGCTTTCTTTCAGATTAATCCCGCCGATGCGACACTACGTGTCACGCCGTCTAAAAGCCACCGCCATTTTTAAAGATTAATTTTAAAAAAATACCATGTAATAGACAAAAGTAGTAATAAAACATAGACCCGAAGGCTAAAAGAAATCTTGAAAATCATAAATTTTTTCCTCGTCTAGAAGTATCCTTAAGGGGGAAGCCTGCTTTAGAGGCTTCAAAAAATCGATTTTTTTTTGCATAAATGTCTTCCCAAACTATCCAAGAATGTGTCCCTAAAATTTCAAAAGCAAATTCAAATTATTTTCGGAGTTACAGAAGAAATAGTGAGCAAGCGTCGAGCAGGTATACGAGCGGCCGGATCGCTCGGAGTGCCCGCGCTCCGCCCCTCGATCTATTGTATGTATAGTACCCATGGTAACTATTGTACGTATCCAAAGGGTTTTTGAATATATACGAAAACTTTGACGCGCGATTTCTCGGTTTTTCATTTTTACGATTTTTCCTAATTGGCGGGAAAGATAGGGAAAAAATTAAACGTCCTATCGAAACGAGACAAAATTCATTGTATTCGGGATTAAATTCTCTTTTTGTTGAACCTAAAAAACCTTAAGAAAGTTATGATTAACCCACTTTTTAAACAATCTAAAGTGAATTTTTTTCCAAAAAAATGAATTTTTTTTTAATTTGCGAAAAATTGTTGATTTCTCACTTTTTGTTGAATTTTCTTGGTTTAACTAGAAGCTATACTATTGAAAATAAATTTTTTTTTGGGTTTTTTGTTTCAGATGGAAATTGCGACCTGCATCTTTCCCGCCGCACGATACATGCACACTCGAGGCGCCTCGGCGAAATGCTTGTACCAGGCATAATATGACATATATTTTAATGAAAAAATTTGAGAAGACTGTTGAAATATATAACAATAAAACCTGAATGTTTCGTTTCAATCGAATATTTCTTTCCTTCCCAAAAAAATCCTCGAAAAAATCGATTTTTTGAAGCCTCTAAAGCAGGCTTCCCCCTTAAATAGTGTTTTAAATATGATTTCCTTCATTCACCTTTTTTATGCTTCTTTTGTCACGTTTTTACTAATTTTACTTGGCTTAACTTTTTGTAAATATTTTGTAAAGGCAAGTACAACCGACGTGAATTTGTCTCCATATTTAGGACAGAGGATTCATCTCCTTTTTGCGAAGTTTTCAGATATTTACTTATGTTATATGTATTTGCTTAGACGAACAAGTGCTTCACAAAGCATCCATCGGGAGAGAATATAATGAATTATTAATAATCATCGATCATAACCTATTCATTATTACCGCTAGTAGAACGAGCATGTTTTTCATCTATCAAAGAATCTGTGTAGAAATGGTGTAGAAATTAATTATTTCCAATCATGAATCAGGAAAGAGAATATACGATCACGATTATTCAGAAATTCTTGCAATGCTTAACTTCTCGTGATATGATAATGCGTCAGGATTTGTAGACATAGTTAACGAGTAAATTTATGTTTCTGGTCTGTTTCTAACATTCCGCAAGATAACAGATATCGAACAGCTTTTATATTGATACATTATTCATTATTAGATCTCGCACTGTCGTTATATCTATTTCCAATGAACATGTATAGGTGGTCATTTTTTAATAATATAACACTTATATTGACAAATAAGAACTATTTAAATCAATTGGATCTTTCCAGTTTGAATCAACTAAGATTTTCGTTCATCGACTACTCAACACATCGTTAAGTAGTACAAATTTTTCACCGACGTTACTTCTAGACAAACACATATTGATGCTAATTTTTTTTATGATGCCCTAATGTAACACTTATATTAATAAATGAGATCTATTTAAATAAATTGGATTCGTCCATTTTTGTCTTTTTAGTTAAACAAACTGAAGATTTTAGTAAAATCCAACTTTTCCTTATTTGATTATATTATTGCAGAGATGCGTTTTAAATCTATTTATTAGTTAAATCAAGATCTATTTAACATTGTTAAAAATAGAAAAGAGTTTTTTATATTTGTGTTTTAAATGCGTGTCTTCACTTTTTCCCCCTTAATTGACTAGCATATTCGTAGACCCGAACATTTATCTATGGTATTCTTTATTCGTCATGCAACGCTTTGCGCTTTTTATTGCCCACTCACATGTTTGCACGGATGGTCTTATATACTAGACCTTATGTCTAATACCTAATGCCAATAAATGAACTTCCGGATCTCTTTTTTACAAAAAAAAAACCTCTTATACGGCCTCTTTCGTCACGCCAATGACTGCTAGTTTAGCTTTCAAAACTATTTGCCGCAGTCGATTGTTCTCCCCTTGCTAGCCTACCGAATTCCCTTGCGTAGTAGTATATTTCCTTGATTAGTCCTCCTTTTAGCGTTTCGATCCACCAGTTCCTTATACTTTCTCCTCCTCTTCCCCATCTCCCCTTGTCGTCCCCTTTCGCCCAGCTCCTGTTAATTTTCTCCTTCGTTTTCTCGCATCTAAAAATGTGTTCCAGTGTTTTTTCTTCCTTTTCACATACTCCGCACATGCAGTTCCTATAACCTTGTTTCCCAATTTTCCTATGTTACCACAACTCAGTTTTGCCCAAGCTTCCTTCACTGTTCCTACAGTCCCCTTCTCCTCCCAGTATTATTCCCTCCCCGGCTGCACCAACATTTATCTATTTCATTGTATTACTGTTTCGTCTTGATTTCGACATGTTTTATTTTTTCAAAACAACCTCCATTTAATATCATTTAGTAATCATTTTTTTTATCTAACACTGGTTTTTTAAAATTCGCATTCATGTGAACTTCACAAGACTTTGGGAAGACTATACAGTGCGGATTACGAAGTGCGCGACAAGACGTCACCATACTTTGACCCTCAATGGTTCTTGCAGGCTCGCCTATATACTCACCCGGAGAGCAACACTTTGCGAGCAAGGCTTGGAATTGTGCGCTTCTGCCGCGTAGTAGATGCTTGCCTTCCCATCTTATGTATAGTACGACCGGTGGTCGACGCGTGGCGCAGAACCGTGAGGCTTCTCACACAGGCCACATGTACTCCGAGCCGGCGAGACGTATCGACATTCCTTCAGTTTTGCGGGCCGCCCCTGCTGGTCGGCCAAATGCCATTTAAAAGATTTGGAAATTGCACATACTGTTAGAAAACTTGATTTGATTGAACTAGGATCTATTTAAGGGGCTACATCTACTTAGAGACCCAACAAAATTGTCAAATTTCGATTTTTTGTGGAAAACGGTTGGTGACAAAGGAACGCATTTTTTAATACAAAGGTACATATCTCGGGAGCCAACAGAGCCATACAGAGCCAAACAGAACAACAACAAAAAATATGGCCACTGTCAGATGATGACATTTTTTCGCAACGTTTGGCGGTGGACACTCTCCAGCTTAAACGGCCCATCTGAAATCTAAAAACTAGAGAGGTTATTCAAATTGATAATAAATACGAGTCGATGACGATCGTCGATCTTTTAAATCATTTTTTTTAACTACGTGGCGACGAACTGAACCCAAACATACAAAATCTATGAAAAAAGTCGTACTTTTTACCCAACTATCAAAAAATGAAGATGGATTTGAAAAAAGTAAGATCGTCAACCACCTTTAAATGTTCCTCATCGCATCGCCTACAAATTTGGAAACAATTCTTCAGGAGGTTCTCGAGATATCATGTCCACTGATATTGAAAACAATGTTTCGAAAAAAACGCGTTTAACGTTTGAAGTATGGTGGTGCAGCACTCCCCCGGCCGACTGTTAGAAGCTGTAGCGTATTCAATTTTCGGAATATTTCAATGAAATTTTCCGGGTGTATAGCTATCGAATAAAAATATTTTTGGCAAATGCAATTTTTTTACCTACTTATGTAGATGTAGCCCGTTAGGTGATGTAATTTTTTTCATTGGCTTACGGACTACCGCTATGCTACTTTTTTCAAATCAACTTTCTAATTTGTTTCATGCAGTTCTTCATCTAGACAACTCAATAAATAAGAATCTGATCAAAATACATTATTGATTTGAACGTATAAGAGATATATGTGAATAAAAAAAATATCGTTGCTTGATTGCAGTAAATGCGTATCGAATTGAAATCTTTTGTTATTTGGAACGAATGAGGACGCAATTGAATTACTACATTTTTATTTGCAACCAAAAATGTATCATATTTTCTCATATACAATTAAAATCAATCTTCAAAAATGGCGGTGATATGGTACGGTCTTCTGAACGGGTGGCGGCGGATGTTGTCAGACGGCGTGACACGTAGCGTCAGTCGGATTAAGGGGTAACACCACTCTAGAGTCAGCAAAAAAGGCCTAAATTTGATAATTTTTTTTTAGAATATGACAGAAGGATCGATTTTCTTTTTTCAGGGTTTATTAAATACACATTGAAGGTATAAAAAAATGTTTTATTGCTTTTTTTATAAAAAAAATGGCGGCGTCAAAGCCTGTCTTCAAGAACGCCTTTTTTCGGTACCTCCACGGGCGGACGTGGAACTCTGAAAGCATAAGAGCTAGAATTAAAAAAAAATCTTAATCTATATGTCATTGGCTAGAGAAAAACACCCCCATGGAAATTTATGTATGTAAAATATATGCAGAAAATATATGCTACATATATATATATCGGTCGCATATATAGTGACGAAAAATAGAATAATTCATATATATTCAGTATATATGCACCAAATATATGACGCATATATGACCCATATATTTTCGATATATTTTTCTGACCAAAACATATATGCTACGTATAAACACTATATATGATGCATATATGAGGCATATACGATGCATATATTTTCGATATATTCTCAATCTATTTTTTTGTTAGAAAAATATATGCTGTGTATAAACACTATTACAGTTAAACTTAATAAAACTTCAAACTAAAACTTAAAAAAACTTAACTTACAGTTAAAGTACGCTATTACATATAAACACTATATACCATTTACGCAGTATATATGTGGTATGTACGCAGTGTGAATGCAACATATATACTAAATATATGTAGTATATATGCAGGGTAAATGCTACATATATCATTGATATATGATACATTGATATACAGTAATACCACGCATATACATCTCATATATAAAAACGTTACGAAAATTAGAATTTGGCACATATACGCAACATGTATTTTCAATGTATGGCATACATTTTACATATATTATAATTATTAATAAAATAAATTTGCAGTATATTTTTGCGTATATAAATTTCCATGGGGGCATAGGGGTTTTTTAAATCAAGTTTAGCGAAAATGGCACAAATTTAAAAAAAATCATATTTCGGCAAAAAATTGCAGTAGTTTGTGTATTTAAAAAAAGTTTACATTCAATCAAAAAACGGCTACGTACTTCTTTAGATAATGTGATTGTGAAGCTACAGTGAAAATTTCAAAGCAATTCATCGAACGGTTTTAGAGCAGCGTTTTCGCCCAGTTTGAAAAAAGTAAATAAAAAAAAACGCGTTTAATCTGAAAGAAAGCAACGGAGATTTTTCTTTTATCAACACTCATACGCAGAATATGAACCAAGAAAAAGTGAGAAATGTTGAAAATTGATGAAATGGTACGCTTTGAAACGTAAAGATCAAATTTCCTCAAAAAGGTTACATTTTGCAGTAACAAAAATACTTATAAAATTTTCCAAAACATTTAGCATCACGTTTTAAACAATAAGGTTAGAAAGATTTATGGCAAATTAGATCAGAATCGGTCGATTAATTTTTCAGCTGTATTTGAAAATGCAGTTCAAAAACCGTGCCACACGTCCACCATTTTTTAAGACAAAAAACTACCATGTCAGAGCCAAAAGTACTAAAATGGTGAAGAAAATGTTCGTTTAAAAAAAACATGAAAATCAGCTATTTTTTCCGCGACTAAAAGCATCTCCGCCCTAGGTATTTCCCATAAAACAGGCTCAAATAGACACAATTAGTTGATTTCATTAAATATTTTTTATAAGTGCGTCTCGTGATACTAATACAAGGGGAACATGCTGTCATATGTCAAAATGGTGGTAATATATTTTTCACATTCTTCACGATCAAGGACTGTTAATAATAAATGTCTATAGCGAACGAAAAATGGCATTACTTTTCACCCACATAAATTAAAACGTTGAATTATTCAGATATCTACAACAGTTTAAACGATTTTTTTTTTAACGAATTTGATTATCATGCACCAACTTCGAGCTGTCATTCCGACAATCGAAAATAACCATAGGGAATAAGAAGAAGTGAAAGAATAAGGAATAGTTTGGCGCCCATAGAATATCGCCTCGTGCGAGTTATTTCCCTCGCCATATTTAATATAGTCGTTATCTCGTAGTGTGGTCCACTCGGATCGTCCCGTTTCCTCTTACGGTAACAGATGCCACTGTAATTTTTTTCCCACCTTTTCTCGCACTCTCCCCGATAGCTTTTTCTGCTCTTTCTTTGCCCCGGTGGGCCACCGGAAAGAATAGCGAAAACAAAAATCTTGAAAAAAAAACTCCAGAGAATCCTTTCGCGAACGTTCGAAATGCTTTGAGTTCGTGACGTCCGCATGCGGTCGTCCCGAGGCTCATCGTTGCGTTTCGCTAGCTCCCTCATTCCTCGGGGCGCGCACCATGTCCGCGAAACTTCGTACGGGAAGATTTCAGTTTAGGCACACCGTAGATTATTACCTCGTGATCCTTATACACATATAGGGCATTCCGTATTCGTTCTACCAATTTTTCGAGACACACTTTTTCACGAAGTGCTGCAAACGAAAAAAGTATCCTCATGTCGTGAGCGAGTTGTACTATTTTGGGTTTAAGGGGTTACCCCCACTTGCGATTTTGAAATAATCGATTTTTTTTATTGCATTTTTTTGAAGTATAAGTATCCGGGTCCATACGGAAGTATGGGCCCGGAATAGATGACTCTATGTAAGTTTACAAAAAAAAATATTTTCTTCGTGTAAACTGAAATTGAAACTTTAAACGCGTTTTTCTCAAAATGGCATTTCTGAAGTCGGTGACCAAGATTACTCGAACATTAATGAACCGATCTTCTTGAGATTTTGCAGGCTTATTTAATACATAAAAATGTAGTCTTTAATCGTTCGATTTTTTTTCGAAAAAAAATGGCCGTTTTATAGCCAAAAAACGGCCGTATTTTTTTTCGTTAAAATCGAACCATTAACTTTGACTGTCCGCCATTTTGTGAAAAATGAATATTTTTTAAAATCCTTCGATTAAAGACTAGTTTATACTTATATTTGACTAAATCCATCCGCATTTTTTTTTTCAGATGATCCACTTCGCCGCAATGTTGGTCACCGCAAACCGTGTATATAAAAACATTATTTCATTGACGGCCATTTGCCACTAAACGATGTAATATTTTTCAATAAAAAAATTACTGAAAGTTCTTCAAGATGTGTTCTTTAAGATGGTATATTGATGGATTAAAAAAGTTTTGTAGTTTTCTTTAAAAAAATTCATGAAAAACGCCTTTTTTGCGCTACAAGTGGGGGTAACGCCTTAATTTTTTTAAATCGATGCATGTATGTAGAAAAAAGTTAAATTTTCATAAATTTCTCTGCTCTATTTTCTTCGATATGTATGTCTAGAGGGTAGATCCACCGAAGAGTATGCAGACCTTTTGATTGTTTCATTTTTTCTTGCGTAGACAACACCACCTAACCTGTCAGTGTCATATGTCGTGTCAAGGTGTTGGACAACAACTTGCTTCGTTAAGGGCTTACGTACACCTGAGACGGCTAAAAGTAAGGTTATGTTTAAGAATTTTTTCTGTGTATAAAACTGACTTTTATTGAACAACCATGATATACATTTTAAAGTATGACATTTGATCTACATTGTGTGAAAATTTGGTTAAAAAATTTCAAACGCTTAAAAAGTTACAGCCGTTTTCCTGGGACGTGTTTTTGTTGACAGCGTCTGCTGTACCAAACGAGTCTCTGCCATTTTTTATAAAAAAAATTGTTTCTTAAAGAAGATAGATAAAACTAGTACTAATCGAGCCGGAATTTGAAAATTTAATTTTTTTTCGCGTCATGGCAGTCACTGAAATAAAACAGGCGATTTTTTGCCTCGAAATTGTTCAGTACTTATGATGAAAAAAAACTCAATGCCAGGTATAAAAAAAAGGCTCGATACGTACTAGATTATTGTGTGAAGCATAACTGTGCAAAACTTTATCCCGATCGGTCCAGTAGTTGCGGAGATATTTCTGGCACCGATTTTGAAAACACTGTTTCGAGTAAAACACGTTCAAAGTTTGCTGGGGCTGTTAGTCGTTGCTCACCCGGTCAAATTTCGGGGTAGACACTCAAAGGATAGTACTTTCGAATAAGCACCTTTTTGAAAAATCGATCTTGTTTACCTACCCAGGTGTATGTAGGCCCTAAAGGTATTTATTTCCAATGTTGTGACTAATCATAGATTTTCGATGTGTTTGATCTTATTTTATAACAATTTTAAACACGTTCTGTAAGGTTTACGATTCATTTGCACCCAACGAATATTATTATACTTGAAATTTGTGATCCTAATTTTGTTTTTATTGTGAGGTTATGTCGCCGTTTTGCGTGCTTGCGAAAATTATAGTGACCATAGACTAAAAATACGTATTTGGTAAGAGTACGCACCCAAAGAGTGCACACTCTTACCATGTTCTTTACCACTACTCCGCTGTTATGCGTACTTTTAGCTTCTATAAATGGTTCTCACAGCGTACTCTTTGTAACACAGCACCCTAAGACTGCGCGCACGGGACGAGTTCTAAGTTTAAGCCTTTTTCCATATTTTTCGAGATTGTTACTCAAAATTTATATTTAAAATGATGTTTCTAAATGAACAAAGCTTAATTCAAACAAAAAGTAAAAAGGGTATTATTAAAATTCATTTTTCTAGAAATAACAGTTCATAGAGTGCGTACTCTTTGCTAGTTTTACCCTATTGTTAGGACGTTGAATAACTTCTCGCTGTTTTCCAACAGCGTTACCAGAACTGCGTGCATGTGGTTTAAGTCGGCCCTCTAGTTTCTCGGGTCGAAAAAATCGATTTTTTTTTTTCATAAATCACATCTACAACATGTGTAGAAAATGTGTGCCAAAGGATTTTTCGATATTCGAAGTGGTTCACAAGTTACGGCCCTGGAACGGAGCAGGTATACGGAGCAGGTATACTTTCAAACGCGTTTTTCTCGAAACACCATTTTTCGAAACGGTGACCACGATATTTCAGAAACTACTGCACCGATGTTCAAATTTATACAGCATCTTTAATATGTTATAAGCCAGCGATTGAACTAGGATTATCATGATTGCTTCGATAGTTTTTTTTGTACGAGCGAAAAACTTAAGAAAAAATGAGTAAAAAATAGAATGTAATTTTCAAAAGTGTATAAAAAAGTCAATTTTTGTTATTTAGAATTCACTCTAGTTCAATCGCTAGTATTAAATATGAAGATTAAAATGCCGTTTGGTTTTTTGATTTCAGATAAGCAGAACAGCCGCAATCTTGGTCACCGTCAAGCACCTCTTTTACTTGATGTCTTCCTGTCGGCCACTATAAGGTTTATTCTATTATATATTTTGACTTCAAAAAATTTGTAAAGCTTATTTAAATGTTAATAAAGATTATGCAAAAACAATGAGATTGATTATTTCGATGCTTTGCCCGTAAAAAATTATTGAAAAAGCCGTAAAAAGACAGCCGAGAAACTAGAGGACCGCGTTAAGGAGAGAGTAGGGGTTTCAGCGTGAAAAAAAAACACTTTTTTGCGAATTTTTTTCATCTACATGGAAAGAATAAATTTATTGAAACCTTTTGAACATTGTTAAGTGTCATTTCAAGAACATTCCGTGAAATTTGTACGTGAAAATATCCACAAACAAGCCGGTGCCGCGTTTTTCTCGAAACTACTTTTTCAAAGTCCGTGTTCACTGCCATTTGAAAACTACATGACCGATTTATTTCAAACTTGGTACACACTTTGTACATATAAAATACCTGCCCCCAACGGTTAGTTTGAGACTTTTTTCACATTGACCGGGTTTTCCACCCCTAAAATGGCAGAATTTTTCGTGAAAAATAGCACTTTACACTTCACATGACCACCAAAAACTTAGAAATGAAAAAAAATATATCAAAGACCGTTGGGGAGAGGATTTGATGATACTTTGACTAAATTTTAATGGTACTTGACTTCAGATAATTTCTAGCTGAGTTACAGTGAACACCGCAAATCGTGTTTTTCAAAAGGCGTTCTTGGAAAAGCTTTGTCACCGGCTTGTTTGTGGATATTTTCGCGTACAAATTTCACGGAATGTTCTTGAAATTACACTTAACAATGTACAAAAGGTTTCGATAAATTTACTCTATCCATATAGATGAAAAAAATCGCAAAAAATTGTTTTTTTTTCACGCTGAAACCCCTACCCTCCCGTTAAGGTAGAACGAGCGTGCACTCTTGATTTCTGTAGATTTTGTTTACATTTTAACCAGACGTTGTTCATATCATAAAGTACGTTTGAGTGAAATTTCGGAACAGTCGACTATTTCGATTGGGAAATAACGGGTTTTAAAATTGGAACTATTAACACTGCAGGGTCTGCATTTAAATTTAGACAGAATAATTTTCAGTAAAAAATTTGTCCCCTATAATAAGAAGACATATGGCAACACCGTATCGTTCCACGTGTCCAATGACATAAGTTTGCGCGGCACATTAAAAATAATACTGCAACACAAATTTTTATTTCATAGCAATTTTTAATCGAACTAACTTTTTAATTAGTTATGAATTAACCAACACTTTAATTTGTCAATGAAGACATCATGAACACTATAAAATATTAATATTTATAACGCAAATATATTTTTATAAGATAAAAGTTTTCAACTTTAACAACACGATCATTTTTTTTCCCGAAATATTGAACAGTACTGTTCTGCGGTGTTGCCATGTCTTCTTATTACAGGGGACAAATATTTTTTACGGATAATTATTCTGTCTTTACTGAACGTTTTAAGCAAAACTGAATATTAAAGGCAATCCAAACTTTTTTTACTCTTTCCCTAACTAGTTTGCTATCTAAACATAATTTATTTTCAACACTCATAAACGCAATACAATCGTACGACGAATTATGTGACCTGACTTTCGGTCACTGCAGACCCTGCAGTGTTAAAAGTTGCAATTTTGAAACCCATTATCTCCCAATCTAAATAGTCGACTGTTCTGAAATTTCACTCAAAAATGCAGAATGATATGAACAATGTCTGGTTAAAATTTGAACTAAATCGATAGAAATCAAGAGCGCGTTCGTTCCACCTTAAGTTGGCAACGCATCTATAAAAAAGCACTATAAGTAAGCTTTAAATTCAGTGTATGTCATTTCGCCGAAAAGTAAACAACTTTTTTTGTTCATAGTGTTAAACATGTCAAATTACGTGCCTAAAAAAGAGTATTTGCGGGGAATTTTACTGCACTACTTTATTTTTAAAAAATCTGCAGCTGAATCGCACAGAATTCTTGTTGAGACTTAAGGCGACCATGCTCTGTCGGAAAAAACATTCAAGGATTGGTTGAGACGCTTCGAAAATAATTATCTTGACGTGTTGAATTGGAGGCACTTCATGAAGACTCATGTTAGACGCTAGCCAAACTTGCAGAATCATTAGGAGTTGATCACACAACAGTTTCGAAACGTTTTAAAGAATTACGAATGATTTAAGGGGTCTTCTCACTTTAGACGCTAAAAAAGGCTATTTTCATGAATTTTTTTGATAGGTTTATATTATAGATATTGATATCAAAATTTGTACACTTAATAAATACATTTTCGAAATACATTAAACATTTTTATTTATTTATTCAAGTCACTATTTACAGACGAAAATGGTAGTTAAAATAATGTCCTAAAAAAATTGTAGGTCTGCGCCGTTGATGAAAGCTCGGAGATGGATCATCCGAAACAAAAAAATCAAACGGTTTCAGATTCAGTATGTCAATGGCTATAGCGCATATCATACGATTTTTGATATATGCAAAAACAACCAAATGGCGGACATTTTTCGAAAAAACAAAAAAAAATTTCACCGTTTTTGGCTAAAAAGGTAAACATCAATTTTTTTTTACATCTTTTATATGTGCTATAGCTATTGTTGTAAAGAATATGTGGTATAAATATCACAACAAGCCGTCGAAAAACGTTGTTTCGAGAAAAAATCGTTTGAAGTTTGTGTGGGTTTCATAAATACATAATTAAAAAAAAATGTTTTTCGAAAGTGTATTTTTTAAGTGTAACAACTTTTATATCAATATCTATAATATAAACCTATAAAAAAAATGCATGAAAATAGCCTTTATTAGCGTCTAAAGTGAGAAGACCCCTTAAAAAATGAAGCATCAATTTTCACGAAAAAAAAACAGCAAAAACTTATTCAATATCCCAATATTTTCGTGGGTCAGAAATTTTTAATTTTCTACGAATTTTTTTTTGAGTATAGAAATTGGTGTATAAAAAATTAGCGGTACAAATATGAGACCCGTCATTGTCTGATATGGATTTTACATTGAATAGCTTATATATATATATATATATATATATATATATATATATATATATATTCATAGCATATATAATACGTTGAAGTTGTGCACAAGACGACGTGTGGCGTGTGTGTCGGCCCGATGTGGCGGCCGAATGTGCAGATTAGAGAGTCCAGGATAATTAAGTAGCGCCTTCGAATAACGCCCAGCAGGTAGACACTAGAACTACCCCTCGAATGTTATATAAAAGGGCTCGAGTGAGCGAGAAGTCGCCTTTTTTCGACCATCGCGTATTCGCGACCGTATTTGTATATATACTTTCTTCCTTAAGATGCACGCATTGTGTCTTCTCGCCACTTACTTTGGCACGACTCTTGGTCTTCATCTTTATCTCCGCTCTCCCGACCGAACGTCCTCCTATCACGAAGAAATCAGGCAACAGACTTGTGGGGAAGGAAACTTCGAATGGGCTCCGCGCGTGTGTAACTTTAAACCCATATTTGTCCTGTTCGTTTCACTGTGACAGACAGACAGCCGAGGTCCCAAAATCGGCCAATTATGTCAATTCACTGACAATACAAGACTAATGTCTTGATGTTAACAAAAAAAAGGTTCTTCCTTATACGAAAATAAATTCAAAGAATGAAAAATAAACGTAAAAAACCGTTTTGAAAACAAGCTTTTATTATTATTTATTTTATTTATTTAAAAAGAAACGTTTTATTTAGCACTTCCTTGACACACTGGGTCATTCTGACCCGGACGAATTTGAAATAAAATTGAAAGTTTTAAATAATTTTTTACCAAAATTCAATGTTGTACTTTCCGAATTTCAATTATGCAGACATATAAAGAAATGTTTAAAGTGTATCTTGTATTTTTTCAAGAACAACCGACCGAAGGGTCGTTAAGGGCAGGTGGATGAAGTACTATTGTCTGGGTCAAATTGACCCAGTGTGTCAACGCCTCGGCTAAATATAAGTGTGTCAAGGAAGGGTTAAAAGGTACTGCACTAAAAAGTAAAAGATAATGTTCGGTGAAATTGAAAATTAAAATAGTATGACTACAGAAAAGACCCTTCCTTGGTCACTCATCATAGGTGCAAGTACTTAAAAGGTACATAAACGTAGATATTTAAAAAACATGAAGTATAAACTTTAAAAGCTTGAGGCTTTTTTTTAGAAATTTTAAAGTGGTATTAGTACTTATGACGTTTGACGCATCAAGCTTTTACAATTTATATTTCATATTTTTTAAATGTCTACGTTTATGGACATTTTAAGAACTTGGACCTATGATGAGTGACCAAGGAAGGCACTTTTTTGTAGCTGACTGTCTTGATTTCCAATATTACGGGATATTATTTTCTACTTTTTAGTACAGAACCTTTTAAATAAGAGCTTGTGTTTCAAAAGTTTATTACGTTTATTTTGTTTTAGACTTTTTAGTATAAGAATTTGTTTATTTATTTGCCAGAACCCGTGCCATTCAGACATTGGCGTAATCCAAAACCTTGCCTTAGGTTACGAAGGTTTCGCGAGAAACTTTATAATAGTGTAATTATAAATAGTGTTCAAGTCAACAAAGTTAAGGGGTTACCCCCACTTGCGATTTTGAAAAAATCGATTTTTTTTATTGCATTTTTTTGAAGTACAATTTGAAGTGCAGTTTTTTTTTGATACCCGGAATAGATGACTCTATGTAAGTTTACAAAAAAAAATATTTTCTTCGTGTAAACTGAAATTGAAACTTTAAACGCGTTTTTCTCAAAATGGCATTTCTGAAGTCGGTGACCAAGATTACTCGAACACTAATGAACCGATCTTCTTGAAATTTTGCAGGCTTATTTAATACATAAAAATGTAGTCTTTAATCGTTCGATTTAAAAAAAAAAAATGGCCGTTTTATGGCCAAAAAACGGCCGTTTTTTTCGTTAAAATCGAACCATTAACTTTGACTGTCCGCCATTTTGTGAAAAATGAATATTTTTTAAAATCCTTCGATTAAAGACTAGTTTATACTTATATTTGACTAAATCCATACGCATTTTTTTCAGATGATCCACTTCGCCGCAATGTTGGTCACCGCAAACCGTGTATATAAAAACATTATTTCATTGACGGCTATTTGCCACTAAACAATGTAATATTTTTTAATAAAAAAATTACTGAAAGTTCTTCAAGATGTGTTCTTTAAGATGGTATATTGATCGATTAAAAAAGTTTTGTAGTTTTCTTTAAAAAAAATTCATGAAAAAGTCCTCTTTTTGCGCTACAAGTGGGGGTAACGCCTTAATGAGCCCAAAGCCGATTGTCCTACCATTTGCCATTATGAAATTTCAGTTTCCACCTCCCACCACAATTATCGAACTTTCGTTATCATATGTAATGAAAAGTGCTCATGATGACAAAACAAATGAGCATAAACTCGACTGTCCTAGTATGCTTTTAAGCAGTTGCATTGTCCACCTCCCACCACCAGCACCAGATCAGCTTCATGGTACCATGTCATTTCATTGTCACCGAAGTTACATCCGTATGCTAAATTTCAGCTCAATCGGATGCCAGTAAGTGCTTGAAAAATGGACTACTAATTTTCAACCGGAAAGACAGACATACGAACGAAACAAGTTGGATAAAAAATTGTAAAAATGTACTTACTGTTAAGGGGCTATACCGGTGTGACACTTTATAAAAATCGTTTTTTGCCTTTTTCGACAGTTTATACTTTCAAGAATATCATTATCATTTATATCATTTATATAAAAATAATGTTATCTTGCAAAAATCGATAGTTAACTCTTTGAACGCGTTTTTCTCGAAATGAGATTTTCCAAACTTGCTGACATTGTAACTCAAAGAGCAATTATCCGATTGACTTGAAATTTGAACTGAGTACTCTTGAATATATTTACTCTACATTGACGTAGGATATTTTTGATTGGATGAAAATTGACGATTTGGCATTGCAGAAACGGCCACTTTATAGGCATGAAAACAGACTTTTTTCATAACGACGCCATTTTGTTAGATTTTGATATTTTTCAAAAATCCTACGTCATTGTACAGGAAATACCTTCCATTTTAACGACATTTTTTCCTCTTTCGGTTTCAGCTACACTGTAAAAAAAAATCTGTATTAAAATTAATATAAAAGTGCAGGAAGTCTTTTTACACATACCGTTTACGAATTTTAATATTGTCGTTTGAAAATCAATTCACTGCTTTTCGAATGTCTAATAATCGTTCAGTAATATCGCAACACTTGAGTACTGGAAAAACCATTTACGTATCGCAGGGTATCTATTATAAGCGTATTAAAATTAATATGCACAGATTGTATTTTTTAATTATAAAAAAAGTAAATCTGGCATAGAAAAGTGTATCAATTTTACGGTGTTAGGTTAGTGTAATTGTTATTATTTACTTTCTGCATCTTTAATAAAGTCTGTGTGAATTTTAATATTCAAATTCCGGAATTCTTTTTACTGATTCAGTCTGTGAAAACTAATAATCGTTATTTTTTAATTAATACACTACGTTTTGAATGCCCAAGTAATGTGTAGTAATGCTGTAATACCAAAATCCTGCAAAAATCATATACCTATTCAAAAGTATCAGTTGTGGATATATCAAAATTAATGCGCATAGATTTTAGTTTGTTTGGGTTCAATTAGACTTGGCTGCTTGTTCGGTTAATTCACCACTTACTATTTGTTTTTTCCTTAGGTATACTTAGGTACACGCTTTTCGCGTTTGTTACCTATTCTTCCCCTCATTGTGACAGTTTCTTTCCTCTACTGTTCACTCCTTTTTTCTCCCTGTTTCCCCCTCTTGCGGCCGCAGCCGACTTCCCCTCTGTATCATATTCATCGTGACATTTCTGTCATGGGTTTAGAGAAACTGCGGAAAACCTATACCAAATACAGCCGGTCATCGAGTCCCCCCCCCCCCCCCCCAATCGTGGAACTTATTTATTTTGTTTTTGGTATTTGGTATTTGGAACTTGGATTTTGTATTTGGTATTGGAACTTGGTATTTTGGTATATTGAATTGAAATACCAAGTGATATATTGATTGAAATACCAAGTTCCAATTGGTATTTGGAACTTGGTATTTTGTATTTGGAACTTATTTATTTTGTATTTGGTATTTGATATACCAAATACAGCCGGTCATCGAGTTCGCCCCCCCGCCCCAGTCTTATTTCGCCGCGAAATGCCGAAAAAAAACATTTCACGACGAAATGTACGCGACTGGGATTCGAACCCGGGACCTCCCAGCCCGCTGGTTTAGTGGCGAGCACGCTCACCACTAGACCATCGCACCGGGTGTTCACCACTTACTTTAGATTTGGTCTTACTCGATACGTTTTTTATTATTTGATTTAACATGCTGACCAAAGCACGAATTTCAAGTTTTTTGCACTGAATTATATATTAAATCAGACCATCAGAATAAACATATACTAAATCAGAAAATGTGCATGCCTTCGTATTGTAAATGTCCTATTCATTTCTTAATTTCCTTCAGTCTATCATAATATTCAGTGCACAAAAAATTGTATACTCCTGAACCAAGTATGGTAAAAATTAAGAATCAGTTTGTAATTTTCTTACTTTGTCTACATTTTATATATTTAAAACGCTTGTTGTATTTTTCAACTAAGAATATTTATTTTTCTATCAGACTCCTTGAAAAATTGTAGATGGTGTGTTAATCTTCAATTCGTACGTATTACGAAATGTAAAACCGTACGAAATGTAGGCCCGGTATTGAATTTTACAACACTGAAGCCTAAATATTCATTCATATACTAAGTTTTGAAATTTCATTTGCCATAGTATTGTAAAATGATTTTAAATTTCATATTTCTTTAAGGGGTTACCCCACTTGCGATTTTGAAAAAATCGATTTTTTTTATTGCATTTTTTGAAGTGCAATTTGAAGTGCAGTTTTTTTTTGATGCCCGGAATAGATGACTCTATGTAAGTTTACAAAAAAAATATTTTCTTCGTGTAAACTGAAATTGAAACTTTAAACGCGTTTTTCTCAAAATGGCATTTCTGAAGTCGGTGACCAAGATTACTCGAACACTAATGAACCGATCTTCTTGAAATTTTGCAGGCTTATTTAATACATAAAAATGTAGTCTTTAATCGTTCGATTTTTCTTTTCGAAAAAAATGGCCGTTTTATAGCCAAAAAACGGCCGTTTTTTTTCGTTAAAATCGAACTATTAACTTTGACTGTCCGCCATTTCGTGAAAAATGAATATTTTTTAAAATTCTTGGATTAAAGACTAGTTTATACTTATATTTGACTAAATCCATCCGCATTTTTTTTTCAGATGATCCACTTCGCCGCAATGTTGGTCACCGCAAACCGTGTATATAAAAACATTATTTCATTGACGGCCATTTGCCACTAAACAATGTAATATTTTTCAATAAAAAAATTACTGAAAGTTCTTCAAGATTTGTTCTTTAAGATGGTATATTGATCGATTAAAAAAGTTTTGTAGTTTTCTTTTTAAAAAATCATGAAAAAGGCCTTTTTTTGCGCTACAAGTGGGGGTAACGCCTTAAATAGCGTTTTGTTATATTCAATGTACAAGGTATTGTACATTTCAACCGAATGAAGTTAAAAATAATAGTCATATTGCGATTTTAATACTTTTTGTGTAAACAATGAAATCATATACGTTTGTTTCATTAATCAAACAAATATTTGTATTATTATGATGCGTGTTGAAAAACTCATACGCAGCATACTAATATTCAATGTCCCATATATTAAAATGTATACGAATCTATGACAATTTATTTACATTACTGAAGTTTCCATTACTGAAGTGTGAATTGGCGTTTCATATTCCGAGTTTAGAAATTTTCAGTTATAAAAGTATAGTAAATTCAATGACTTTTTTTACAGTGTACTTAATCGGCCGGAATCATGTCAGCAATGAAGGAACTTTTTTTTTGGCGCCTAAAAATTATGTAATATAGGTCAAATATAGCCAAATATATTCTTAATTTTTCGAAACATTTAATCGAGTACTTTTCTTCCAAAAAATTCCCGAAAGTCACCCAAATTTTCAGCGTTCACACTGGTATAGCCCCTTAATTGATATGCTCAATAAATCAATGAAGGTCATTCTTGAATATGATTCTAGAAGGAGCTTGAATCATTAATTGGTAATCTCAATTGCGTCAGTTTTAATTGATCGAATGGACCGTGAGAAGTCTGACGATTCTTCGATCAATCGCATGTCACATCCGTTCTCACCTGTACATGGCCTTGAGGGGAAAGAAGAAAACGAAAAAGCATAGACGGTACGTCAAAAGGAAATAAAAAGGGCCTCTGGTGGTCCGTCAAATGGGAGGTGTCTTCATATTCGTGGTATCCGTAATCCTGAGAAACGGTGGCTCAAGGTGTCTCCGAACGGGAATGAGCGGGTGGACGGAGAGAGAGAGAGAGAGAGAGAGAGAGAGAGAGAGAGAGAGAGAGAGAGAGAGAGAAAGAGAGAAAGAGAGAGGCAATAAAGGAAATGGGTCCGGATCGCCTCTCTGCAGAAAGGTGAAAAGAAAGGGAAGAGGAAGCTCAAAGCCCATCACACACACCTTCCGTAGCGCATCCGTAACCGCAACCGTAACGTTCCAACCAATCATGTTGCCCAAATTTCATTGTTCCAGAAACGCTGTTGACCGAAACATTACGATTACGGTCACCGCCACGTTACGTTAGATCTTGGACTATCGGAGCTTTTTTTATTACCGGGATTATTTCGATACACAGAAAAAAAAATCATTGATCCAATATCATTGGTGGTATTGAATGAAATTTCGTTGATTCAATTGTAAAATTGTTTAATAACATGATAAAAATGAAAGTTTTTTTTTATTCAAAAGATATATTGTTAGCCGAGAACAATATATTATTGAAACTATCTAACAAATTATCGCGAACAAATTATATAGTTTTGAATGCATTTTCTGCAACGAACAAAAAAAGCGTTTCAATTCATAACATGAATATTGTTGACTCGAGTACACAAGAAAAATTGAATTTCACTCGTTTGATTCAGATAAAATTTTTGTTGAGTAAATATGTAATTTTATTTTTTTCACCACAACCGATATTGATTTTCAAGTACATTATTCGTTAAAATATTAATATTTTATTTGATTGAAAACTACTGAGCAAAATTTTGAATTGGTTGAAAAATAATGCGAAAATAAAATTTGTTTCTTGCGCATTTGGTTAAAAAAATTCAACCAAACCATAGCCGAGCGCCACCGACGTTATAGGTGTGAGAAAACCCGTAGTTCTCGGAGTAACCGCTAGAAGCCGCACGCGCGCTCGTTGCTCGTAAGCGTAGCGCAAACCGAAAATCTACTTAAGGGGTAAGGCCACTGTAAATTTTGCCAGACGAAAATTTGGCCATCGAAGGACAAATGTATGGTGCTGGGATTGCAGACTAACGGTAAATTTTTTTTTTACCTTCTTTTTTTTATTTTTTCCAATAAAACACTATTCGCAAAACTTTAAACGCGTTTTTCTCGAAATACGGTTTTTCAAAATGGCACGCAGCATCACTCGAACAATTTTCATTTTTTTACTTGAAATTTTGACCAGATGTGAACATTAATATTATCTTGAGAATGTCGATCGGGATTTTCAATAACTTTATTTATTGATTTTTTATTAACAAAAAACTAGCCGTTTTTTTCGTCAAAAATCAATTTTTTTTTTTCAAACGCACGCCAAATCCACAAAAATTGATACTTTTTAAAATCCGATCGACATTCTCTAGCTATAACCCTCTAGATTGATGGTTTTTTTTGTTCTAGATTCAAAAGTGCACCAGTGGTGCTGCGTGCCGCGGAGCCCTGCAAGCAAAACATGCCCCGGGAAGATAGCTGTGGAACCGCCATTTTGTTTTTTTTTTTTGCTGTAAAAAAATTTGATAATAAAGTTTAATGTATGCCCGATAACACCCTTAAAAGTTTTTTTTCAATTACCTTCAATTTTGGAAGCAAAAAATTCGTGAAAAAAACCTTTTTTTTGGACCGTTACAGTGGCCTTAGGCCTTAAGGGGTTACCCCCACTTGCGATTTTGAAAAAATCGATTTTTTTTATTGCATTTTTTTGAAGTATAAGTATCCGGGCCCATACTTCTGTATGGGCCCGGAATAGATGACTCTATGTAAGTTTACAAAAAAAATGGTTTTCCTCAAATGGTTTTTCTCAAAATGGCATTTCTGAAGTCGGTGACCAAGATTACTCGAACACTAATGAACCGATCTTCTTGAAATTTTGCAGGCTTATTTAATACATAAAAATGTAGTCTTTAATCCTTCAATTTAATTTCGAAAAAAGGCTGTTTTGTAGCCAAAAAACGGCCGTTTTTCTCGTTAAAATCGAACCATTAACTTTGACTGTCCGCCATTTTGTGAAAAATGAATATTTTTTAAAATCCTTCGATTAAAGACTAGTTTATACTTATATTTGACTAAATCCATCCGCATTTTTTTCAGATGATCCACTTCGCCGCAATGTTGGTCACCGCAAACCGTGTATATAAAAACATTATTTCATTGACGGCCATTTGCCACTAAACAATGTAATATTTTTCAATAAAAAAATTACTGAGAGTTCTTCAAGATGTGTTCTTTAAGATGGTATATTGATCGATTAAAAAAGTTTTGTAGTTTCCTTTAAAAAAATTCATGAAAAAGGCCTTTTTTGCGCTGCAAGTGGGGGTAACGCCTTAAACGCCGGAGAAACTCTAAAGAGTATCGCTTCTTGGCCTGTGGCTAAGATCAAAGTGTAGTATATGTTCTTATCAGTTGAATATCTGATATTTTCTCCATGAATATTCCATTGGATATCTGATATTCTCTCCACTATTATCGTGGATGATCATTCTAATGCTAACTTTTTTATTTAAGATTTAAAACAAATTAAAAAATGTACATCTCATGGTATATTCGTTTCCATTTAGTAAAGAAATAATTCATTCTATTGATTTTATTTTTGTACGAAATAAAAAATGTAGCAACCGCTCAATTATTTCATCCATACATCAACGGATTGTATATAGAATGATATCAATAGAATATAATTTTATTTGAAGGATACTGTAGATATTCGGAGAATAGAAGAGATTGTCAAATAAAATAATGTTCTTTGAATCAATCACATTTTCCGATATTTTATAGTATTGTAACAATCTCATATATCGGTGGCACTCCGAGAACAGACATTTATTTGAATCAACCAATGTATTTTTTTTATTGAATTGGTTTTTTTCTAGTGTATCAACAAGGCGTAATATCGCAATACCGGAATTTCGATGTTTTCCAATATTTATGTGAAACCTTGAATCAAAACATTAGAAGCTTAAAAGTGAAGATGGAAGTTGTAAAGGGTGTCTTGAAATGACCTGACATTATAATTTATTAATAAAACGTATTTCTTATTTCTAAAGTACGAATATTTTTATTTTAAGGCGTCTTCTAACTTTAGACACTAAAAAAGGCTATTTTCATGAATTTTTTTGATGGGTTTACATTATAGATATTGATATACAAGTTGTTACACTTAATAACTCCACTTTCGAAATACATTGAAAATTGTGTTTATTTATTTAAGCCACTATTCATAGACGAAAAAGGTAGTTAAAAAAATGTCCTAAAAAGTTGTAGGTCTGCGCTGTTGATGAAATCTCGGAGATGGATCATCTGAACCAAAAAGATCAAACAGTTTTAAATTCAGTATCATAATGGCTGCAGCGCATATCATACGATTTTTGATATATGCACAAATAACAAAATAGCGGACATCTTTCGAAAAAAAACGTCTTTTTTTCACCGTTTTGGGCAAAAAAATCGTAAATGTCAAAATTAAAAAAAAAACTTTTTATGCGCTATAGGTATAATTGTAAAGAATATGTGGTTAAAATTTCACAAGGGCCGGTTCAGTAGTTTAGATGATTTTGTCAACAAGCCGTCGAAAAACGTTGTTTCGAGAAAACCGGATTTAAAGTTTGCTCGTGCTCAGGTAGTAAAGTAAAGGTGACACAAAAATACAGTTAGAGTCCTCCGATCTTCATAACATTTTAGTATGATACTTTTGGATATGTATACTTTCGAAAAATGATATAAAAAAATACCGATTTTTTGAAAATTGTAAAGTGAGAAGACGCCTTAATATAAAGTAGAAAAATGGAGGTTATGTGTGAACCACAATATCCCATGAATGGCCGCCTCTTCCCTGTTTGCAAACGTTCACTCTTTGAGTTTTTGAATAGCATTTTGGCACAATTGTGGACTAATTTCAGCAAGAATGCGTCCAATTGCTTCCTTGAGCTCCGGAATGATTTGTGGCTCATTGGCATACACTTTTTCTTTCAAAAAACCCCAAAGATAGAAGTTCAATGGCGTCCAATCGCACGATCTTGGTGGCCAATTCACATCGCCACGGCACGAGATAACACGACCATGAAACTTCGTCTGCAGTAGGGTAGGCTGGGTTCGATAGAAGCACGGGTCGAATGAAACGAGTTGATTAACTCGAAGACGGTTAGTGACAGCAGCGCGACCCTGCGTCGGACATTTTTATGTTGGTACATCGCTTTTTTGACGTAAAAAGTAAGTCTTTTGATTATTAGTAGCTTGCGTATTGCTCCAAAACCATTGTTCCTTCTTCAGCCTTGTTTACAATCACCATTACTATGAATATCCTAGTTGAGGTTATTGTGGTCAGTAGGGAAGACCTAGGAAGGTTGACACAGGTAACTTGAAACAGTGCCAATGGCTCAGTAGATGTGATTGTTAGCGAGCTGGCAACAATGTCATTTTTTCATTGCTACGACGCGCGCCACTTGTCAGTTCGCTCCGGTGCTCTTGCAAGTTCAATTGCGTCACATCGACACCCGAGCCAAAAAAATGGCAAAAGTAAGTATTTGTTGTATTTTTCATTAAGCTTTACCTACCTTGTTAATATATTTAATGGTATGTGATATGCATAGTTTGGAAGCTTACTAACTCAGCATTCGATTTGTCATATTGAATTTGTTGTTTTGCAATGCTCTTTATCAATGGTGAGTTCCGAATCAGGTGGCATCGCAGTTTTGACAGCTAGGAGGGTCGGAACAAGGTGTTTCAACTTACCTCTGTTGCAGTAATGTTTTCATACGTTTAAATTTTGTGGTGTGGTTTGCAAGGCTTGCATTTGGTTTGTTTCAGATGCCGAATAAATATATTAGGAAAACGGATAGAGGCATGGCGGCCCGAGAAATATATGAGCTCGCCGCTGAAGAGGTTACTCTACGGGACGTAAGATCGAGCTCAAAGAGAACGTGGAAAGTGAAGACGAGGAAGAGCATTTTTGCGTGTGTTGTATGCAATCGCATTCAAACAGCAGGCCAAATGAAAAGTGGGTGCAATGCCTGGGGTGCAAAGCATGGTCGCACGGAGCCTGCACTGGTGGAGAACTTTCATATGTATGTGACAATTGTTTGTCAGAATAGAGATAGATTTACTTACTTGCCATAATGTTTCTCCTTCAATTTAATTTTCGATTTGCTATATTTTACTATATCATTCCGTGAGATTCGTGAGTTTATATTCGTACCAGTTAGAACTTATAAAAATATGTCAGACTGAATAACAAAGTGAGACTTAGATTAATGTCGAGGTTAAGTTTTTAAATTTTTAATAAAGTTTTTTACCAACAATGTGTTTTGACATCATTTATACGCATATTTTGTACCAACTCCCAGGCGTTTCAACTCACCTCGATAGATGTTTCAACTTACCTCGATATGAGGAGAGTTGAAACAAAACAACTTATTGTATTTAAATGGTTTTTTTACAGGTCACATAATTCCTGGAGTAATTTCTAGTCGAAAATTGGTTTGTCGATTAAAAAAGCTTCAAAACAACTTTGAATTAACGGAGACTTTGTCCTTGAAATTTTCAAAAAATGTTAGCGGCTCAACATGAGCAGCTAGAAGAAGAGTAGGGATGCCTCTATGGACCAGGCATTGCCGATTAGCGGTAATTATAAACACATTTGTGTAAACACATTACAAAACTTTAAACGCGTTTTTCTCGAAAACGTTTTTAAAAATGGCTGACATTCTCCTGACCGCTGTAATTAACATATCGACCTGAAATTTGGAAAGCATACTCAGAAAATATGTCTTCACGGAATGACTGATCGTTTTTTCGATAGATACATTTTTGCATTTATTATTTATCTTTTTATGCGAAAAAAACGCGAAAATTCGATTTTTTTTAATTGCCGTCATTTTCCGAAATTTGTACTAAACGAAAAACCCATCCGTCATTCCATGACCAAAGGGTCACAGATTGATAATATGCTTTGAATTTGTGTTTCAGATCAACAAAGAGGGGGCAGTGATGTCAGCCGTTTACCTCCCGCGATTTGAAGACCTATTTTCGCGGAGCTGCAACGGCCGCCATTTTGGTTTTAAAAAAAAATTTTAACGTTCTGTATATCATGAATAAAAGCAAGAAAAAACCGCACTCAAAAAGCTTTACTCGTTTCCTTTAAAAAAAATAAAATGTAAACACCTGAAATATGGCACTCCAAGGACAACCCAGGTAGGAATTGACGATGAAAAAAGGGCTCGCCAAGCTCTGAAACAAGGCTCACATTTTTTAATTCAGGCTGAGCACCAGCCTGATTTCAGGCCTAGCTGAACCTCTGAATGATAACGCGGTTTCAGGCTCTTGCACACAGGCTTGACCAAAGGCTGGTAGAAAAGCCTGTACTAAGCCTGAAACGACGAAACAACAAGGTTCAAAACGAGCCTTAATAAAGCCTTCACGAGCATTTATGACCAGGCTTTACCCAAACTCTTCCCGAGGCTATACGAGGCCTGTTTTTAGTTTTCTATATTCTACATTGGGGTAAATTTAATAAATTTGTAAAGAATTCATTTGATTTATTATATATATTTATTATTTGTTATATTATTTGTTACAAAATATATATAAAAAATATTTTAAAAAATAATACGTTATTTTATTGCGTACTTTTATTTTCGTATATACTTTTTTGTGTACCTCATAAATATCGATAAGAGCATATGTTTAAATGTTCTGAGCTGCCTCCTTCGCTTTCGTTTTTCGTGCCTTCGCACCCGCCAAATTTATTGCTAAATTTTTTTTTCATAAAAGTACAGAAAAAATATTATTTTAAACTTATTTTATTTTATCACAACCTGAAACAAGCCTGCATCCAGTCTTGATTTTTCAGCCTCAAAATTCACCGGCTGAATAAAGCTTGAAATAACCCTGAGTTTAGGCTAAGCAGCCAGTCTTGGTTTCAGGCTGCTCCAAACGATGCAATGAAACCTGGGCCAGGTCTGTCTCACTCAGGCTCGGTGAAACAAGGCTCGCACAAGCTTGTTTCCATCGTCAGCCTTTTTATTTCCTACCTGGGAAAGTCTCCCTTAACCCGAATCTCTCGTTTCGATTGCGATATATGAAGTGAAATTTGAAAATTGTTCCAACCCTCCGAGGTCTTCCCTACCGACCTACAACATTTAGGTTTTTTGCTGTTTGATAAATTTTTTGAAGCGAGGGTGGGCCGTTGAAACTAGCGGTTCGGGGTCAATTGAAACGTGTTTCTATTGACCCTGAACAAACATTTCATGCGCAAGCAAGTTTTCCAAATCTTGTTTTATTCTTTAGATGCCAAGAAATCGTCCGAAAAGTAAAATAATATTAAAAAACCTTAATATACCTTCAGTGATACTCAAACTGGAATGAAAAGCAATAAAACTGATTATTTTGATTAAAAGTATATTTTATTCACAACAAACATACTTTATCACTTCATACACATCATTAACAGTATCTGGGTTTAGTAGAAACATTAGTTCAGTCAGCTGGAAACACCTATTTCAACTAACCTCAGGCACTGTTTTGATTGACCCCGACACAGGGTCAAATGAAATGAAGCGTTTCTTAATAGCTTCTACCTAAGTTAAGGGCATATAAGAAGCAAAATCAATAATGCTATCATATAGCCAGGTAATCTAGCTATAACTAAGGGGTTACCCCCACTTGCGATTTTGAAAAAATCGATTTTTTTTAATTGCATTTTTTTGAAGTATAAGTATCCGGGCCCATACAGAAGTATGGGCCCGGAATGGATGACTCTATGTAAGTTTACAAAAAAAAATATTTTCTTCGTGTAAACTGAAATTGAAACTTTAAACGCGTTTTTCTCAAAATGGCATTTCTGAAGTCGGTGACCAAGATTACTCGAACAGTAATGAACCGATCTTCTTGAAATTTTGCAGGCTTATTTAATACATAAAAATGTAGTCTTTAATCGTTCGATTTTTTTTTCGAAAAAAATGGCCGTTTTATAGCCAAAAAACGGCCGTTTTTTCGTTAAAATCAAACAATTAACTTTGACTGTCCGCCATTTTGTGAAAAATGAATATTTTTTAAAATCCTTCGATTAAAGACTAGTTTATACTTATATTTGACTAAATCCATCCGCATTTTTTTTTCAGATGATCCACTTCGCCTCAATGTTGGCCACCGCAAACCGTGTATATAAAAACATTATTTCATTGACGGCCATTTGCCACTAAACAATGTAATATTTTTCAATAAAAAAATTACTGAAAGTTCTTCAAGATGTGTTCTTTAAGATGGTATATTGATCGATTAAAAAAGTTTTGTAGTTTCCTTTTAAAAAATTCATGAAAAAGGCCTTTTTTGCGCTACAAGTGGGGGTAACGCCTTAAAACCCATTACTAAACAGATAAGGTATAAAATGAAGTCACACTAACCGTTTTTCTGAAAAACGTTCCAATTGTCCCCATCCTACCCTAACTCCATTGTTTCGCCCTACATTTGTTGACAATTTTCACAATTTGTATGAGTTGCTCGATCGTGCAATACTCCATGACTAAACCTCATACCTCCTGATACCAGATGTGAAAAATTAGTACTCTGCGTTCGCCACAAAAAATGGCGCCCAATTTAAAGTGTCAGGTCATTTTGAGACACCCCGTGGCAATAATAGTGTGTAGCTAAGTGAAACGACACTATTGATTAAAAATCAGAGTATCTCATTGAGATTTTCATTTATTATACATTTCTAAACATACTCTGCTGTATTTTTGAATATATACAACCCAACATAAAATAAATAACCAAAAAAGGCACCATCATGCAAATCAAATAGGTAGTAAGCAAGGAAAATTAAAATTAGGAAGTTTCACCCAAGTCAACGACTAGATTGCAAACAAATGACACATCTCGTGGCCGACAGATAACAGCATGGTTACTTTAATTAACGAGATTGAGATTCTTGAAACAATGACCGCAAAAAACAGAGGGCCTCCAAAGTTTTGTTTTTCAGAAACTTACTTTATTGCAGGCGTAAGCCGCGGAAGAAACGATCCTTTCTGATTCCACACTCCTCGATAAATAAGTTGACACTTCGAAAATACTCAACGAAGGGAATCATATTTTAAGGCCCTTAAGCGCAATAAAAAAAAAAGTAAAATTAACCTAAATGGATAACAATTAAAATTATATTTTTATTTTGTCAACTCTATCGAAACATCGGTATTATTCAAGTATAATATGGATTTTTCAATATCGGATTTTTGGTCCGATATTCGGGTTTTTCGAAATTATCGAAAACCGGTATCCATGCTCTGCGTTACGAAAGGTTTGTGTGCCCGACTTTACGCGCACAATCCGAAGGACGAAGAAGGAACACACGACCTGGTTACGTGAAGAATGGGAGACGAAGAGAAGTCGACACTCCTGGATTATTACCGAAAGCGCCATCCACACATTACACACACACACACACACACACACACACACACACACACACACACACACACACACACACACACACACACACACACACACACACACACACACACACATATATCTATATGCGTGTGTGTGTGTGTGTGTACATGCACACCTACAAACATATGTGGTATCGTGTTGTCGAAGGTGTGATTTCGACGTGTCCGCGAACGCCTCCCTCTTCTCCTTCTTCGTCCCTCTTGAATCTTTTTCCGCAGGTGATAGCGCGCGCGAGCCGCTTGGACTTCAGGACTCCGTACCACAGGGAATATACAAGCTTCTGACCGTTGCTGCTGATCGCTCGCGCGCTGGCAAAATACGAGAGTTACAACACCATACCACGGTAAGAGACGATGAGCGCGGAAGAGAAGGAAGAAGGACTGCAATAAGCGAAGATGGAACCGCGGAGGAAGTGGACAAGCCCGAGCGAGATGGTGCTGATCACGGCGAGAGGGAGGGGGAGAGGGAGAGAGAGAGAGTGAGAGAGAGAGAGAGTGAGAGAGAGAGAGAGAGAGAGAGAGAGAGAGAGAGAGAGAAAGAGAGAAAGTGGGTATAAAGTACCCAAGAAAAAGAGAGAGAGCGCGCGAGAGGTGGAACGTTGGTCGGGTATGAAGGAAAGACCACCCCGTGGCTGGTCGGCTCGTTTGATCTTCTCCCACCATCGCCATGACTCCTTTCTTACCCTGCCTCACCTCTTCTACCTACCCCTTCCAGTCCCTCAATAGCTCTTCCGCACTTCTCTCGCTCTCTTTTCTCCTCGCGTGTATATATGCTTCTCTCTCTCTCTCTCTCTCTCTCTCTCTCTCTCTCTCTCTCTCTCTCTCTCTCTCTCTCTCTCTCTCTCTCTCTCTCTCTCTCTCTCTCTCTCTCGCCTATTCCGGTCCTCGGGAGATCGTTCGCGCGAACGACTCATCCTCCATCTCGCTCCAGTCCGGGTTGCGCTCTTGTATATTAGGCAGAGAAACGAGGAATCATATCTTTCTCTCACCTATATTATTCATATTGCCGCGCTCGTGTGTTCCCGGGGACTAAGTTGTGGCTGTGAGCCTCATTTCTCTTGTTGGGTGCAGCTCGACCGCGCGAAGAGGATGAAGAGGATGAATGAGGGTGCGCGTGTAACAAAGGCACGCATTGGGTGACAACGTTTCATTCTTCGGCAATTATCGGCTGTACACGTACAGCTGGGTGACGTTTCGTTCGCGTCGGTATTTTAATCGGATCAAGTGTCAATGTAGCTTCGATCTGGTTACCAAAGACTATATGGCGTATCAACAATGCCAAACCGACTCTGGAAACTGTAAATGCAAGTTTCCGATCTAATTTTTACGCGGCTGTCATCGATGTGCTGATTTGAGGCAGTATTGCTGTCTGGAACGCTGTTTTGGAGGCGATTTTTGAGATGGAAATACTAAAAAAGATAAAAAATACACATGGTTATTGATCCTTTGAAAATATGTTCAAATTTTGGACAAAATTATTACTGTGTACTTTTGTACGCTTGTTTACAACGGTACGAGGGAAACGCCTCCAATTGGCGACGTTGTATGAATCCGAAAAATTAAACATATTCTTAATCTGCATGAGTGTTGTGATGTGTGGTAGCAGATTCGGCAAAAAAACATTTCAATAAGGCGGCAATACTAAGTTAATATTAGTATTACGTGGCTTAAATTAATTTAGTTAACTTAGTATTTAGTAACTTAACTTATTAACTTAGTATTAACATAGGTTAGTACTAAACTAATTTAAGGCGTTACCCCCACTTGTAGCGCAAAAAAGGCCTTTTTCATGAATTTTTTTAAAGAAAACTACAAAACTTTTTTAATCGATCAATATACCATATTAAAGAACACATCTTGAAGAACTTTCAGTAATTTTTTTATTGAAAAATATTACATTGTTTAGTGGCAAATGGCCGTCAATGAAATAATGTTTTTATATACACGGTTTGCGGTGACCAACATTGCGGCGAAGTGGATCATCTGAAAAAAAAATGCGGATGGATTTAGTCAAATATAAGTATAAACTAGTCTTTAATCGAAGGATTTTAAAAAATATTCATTTTTCACAAAATGGCGGACAGTCAAAGTTAATGGTTCGATTTTAACGAAAAAAAACGGCCGTTTTTTGGCTATAAAACGGCCATTTTTTTCGAAAAAAAATCGAACGATTAAAGACTGCATTTTTATGTATTAAATAAGCCTGCAAAATTTCAAGAAGATCGGTTTATTAGTGTTCGAGTAATCGTGGTCACCGACTTCAGAAATGCCGTTTTGAGAAAAACGCGTTTAAAGTTTCAATTTCAGTTTACACGAAGAACATTTTCAGGACATTTTCAGGACATATTCTCAGAGACTTATACTTCAAAAAAATGCAATAAAAAAAATCGATTTTTTCAAAATCGCAAGTGGGAGTAACCCCTTAAGTTAAGTCAATACTAAGTTATAATAACTCAAACTAATTTAAGTTAATACTAAACTCTGATTATTTTTCCTATTTTTCCGACCATTCTAAGACCCAGACAGTCACAATTATCACGCCGTGCATACAATGGAAGCAAATTTTACAGCATATCGACGACATGACGTGATGCAAAGCCATGAACTCATTTAGTATCACGAATGTACAAAACATTTTTTATCTCGATATGTCGTTTACAAATGCATCGTACGTTTACAGCACGTCGAACTCATATCGCTGTGCTCAAGTGTCCACAATTAACATCCGCAAGTTTTACGTTATATTTAAATCATGTGTAGACATTTTGGCGTGTATTCACTATGGTAATATTAACTGTTCTCGTGAATTGTACTTAACATGAACGCAATTTTGTTTACGTCGATGATGACATTTCATGAGCTCATTCAGTACCATGAATTTGAGATACATCGAGACTTGAATTTGTCTTTTTAAAATGCATCATCCATTGATCACAAGATGAACTCATAAAACGGCAAATTTGAATTTTACAATGGATATTTGCAGATTGACCCCATATGGAAGTCATCCAATGACTTTTGTTAGTTAATTGACTGGGTTAGCAGTGGTAGTTGACATGCTGTGCAAGCAATATGACGGCGATATGCGTGTTTCTCAGTGATACATCTGATGACGGCGATGTGCATGTTTCTCAGTGATACATTCGATCAACGAATATTGTTGGATACTCGTGAGCCGATTTTTCTAGTGCTGATGAATTCACCGCATGCATACTCACGTGAGAACAACTTGGCTTCATTTGGATTTGTTATTGTGAATCATCATGTGATGCAAATATGACTTGAAGGGGAGCGCTCGTAAGGGACACATAGCTGTGTGATTTTCTATGCCTCATAGAAGATTTCCATATGATGCCAATATTAGCTACATGTGTCTATCTGGGGAGTTATTTATGGTTAAAAAAATTATTTCGACTCAATTCTGCTACCAACGTTGAAAAACACTCTACTGAAGGTACATACGAAATCTGAGTTCAATCGGCGAATTAGTTATCGATGTATCGTTTAAAGTTGCTGCATCTCGACCGCGCTCGCCGAGTGTACTTCTTATAATCTCTGTAACTCGGCTAATTTTATGAGCGTCATTAAACGCTGCTCACAGACGTATTCAGAAAGGTCTGTAGAATAATAAAGTAATATTTAAGAAACGATTCTTTTGAAATTTCTCGACAACTACACTGCCTCAAGATAAAGCTCCGATGGTAACAACATCTGTGATCAACTATTTTCAGAGGTGTTTCAGTTTCAGAAAACGGGCTAAATTTTATAACCCGCCATCTTCGATTCTACAGGCTCTGAAACTCTTTTTGTCCCGAAGAAAGTATCCTCTCCTAAGAAGCATTGGATCTAACACTCGAGGGTACGCCGTAAATGGTAGTTTCAAATCAGTCGTCTACACCGTTTCGATAAAGTTCATAATTGAATTTAAATTAAAAAATTCTTAAACCACGTTTTTAAAACGGCCTAAACAATATAAAATTATTTCTCCTAGCCCTATACAGATTCCTAACCCCATCAAATTGTCCTGAAAATGTGTGATTGTGAATTTTTAATAGCTATGAAAATACTTGGAAGATTTAAAACGAACAACGTGGGGCGCATGCAATATATAATTGATGCATGAAAAGTTCACCTAAGTCGCTTACAATTTTATTACACTGTAAATCATATGAACTGTTGTGTGAGTTTTCTCAACGACAGCTGCTCCCTACACTCGTTACTAGTATCTATGCACGCGCTCTGTGGGCCCACGCATATCGGTACCGTGGATTGGGGTTACTTTAATCGAACTTAAAATGAAAATTAATATATTGCTTTAAATAATACCGCGAATTTTTTTTTAATGGAAACATCAAATTTTGTTAGTCTTTTTATCTTCAAAATTACAATTTTAAATATTTAAAAATAAATGAGATAAAAATTAGTCGTGATCAAAATTATACTGAGATTGGGGTTGCTTTGATATCTGCCTTTTTCTCAATGAGAATCGGAAGTAACCACATAAAGGAGCATTTTTCCTAAAGAAAAAAAAACCGGTCAAAGGGATCGAAAGTTACAACGATTTTTATTATTTTGGGATTACTTTGATCGAACACATATTACGCCTTTACTTTTCAAAATCAACTTTATTGATAAACAACTTGTATTTTAAAATTATTGAAGCGGTAACAAATCCATAAACTTCGAAACATTAGAAAACTGGAAAAAAACAAGTTGTAATACTTATATCTAGCGAGATATCTAAATCACAAAACGAGATCACATTGGTTTCATTAGGAACATGTTTCACTGAAACTAGGTCACGTACCGAGTCACACTAATTGTAAGGCAAAAAAAATTAAATAACAATTTGATATTTTTTGTCTCGCAATTAGTGTAATTTAGTAGAGAATTGGAAATTGTAGGTTGTAAAATGTTATGACTAAACACATTAGGAACATTCCTTAACCAAGAATTCTGCAACATTAATATCGAATGGGAATTCAACATAATCATTTTTATTGATAGGTTTCGGCAAGAATGATACTATATGAAGTTTATCGATTTCAGATATATCTCCTTTAATTATCTTGAATCTTGTTTTACTTCCAGCTGATTTGAAAGCTTCCACTATTAAAGGGCCTGATTTTGATATTTGGCAATGGAATAATAACAAAGACACCCCAACGAAACAACTGTCCTCCTTAACTGTCAGTGAAGGAGGACACTGTCCTTAACTGTCAGTGACATACAAATGGGCAGAAAAAAGTTTTGCCACTTTTGTGTCATGACACATATGTGGGCATTTAGAAAAAAAAAAAACACATTTTTGCTACATCGACTTGACTGTAATTTGGTAAACCATCGTTTTTGAGGTCGCTGAATCCGAATCTGAAATGGGATATCCAAAATTCGAAATGGCGGATCCAATATGGCGGATGAAATTTCTAAAAATAGTTTGATTCTGATGAAAGTAAGTACCGAATGGTTTTCGAGGTTGCTGAATCCGAATCTGAAACCGGATTTCCAAAATTCAAAATGGCAGATCCAATATGGCGGACGCAAATTCGAAAAATACTTTGATTCCAACGAAAGTGAGTATGTGATGGTTTTTGAGGTCGCTGAATCCGAATCTGAAATTGAATTTCTAAAATTCAAAATGGCGGACACAATTTCAAAAAACAGTTTGTTTTCGACGAATGTAAAAATGTCGTGGTTTTTGCGGTCGCTGAGTCCGAATCGGAGATCGGATTTCTAAAATACAAAATGGCGGATCCAACATGGCGGGAAAAATTCAAACAGTAGTTGCATTTCGACAAAAAAATGTATTTATAGATGTTTGTGGACGCGAATTTCGAATTTGAGTCCTGATTCTAAGTATCTGAAGCGCGGATACATCTTCGCCTCACTGTTAAGGGGTTAATGGTGTAGTTTAATAAACATCTGACAAGGTGATTGTTACCAAAAACACGTAATTGCACCACTCACCTTGTTATTTTCGACGTTATTCGAGCATAAAGAATAGTTCCAATACATTACTTACGTTTTTTTTTATATGTTTACGGTCACTTAAGGGGTTACCCCCACTTGCGATTTTGAAAAAATCGATTTTTGTTATTGCATTTTTTTGAAGTATAAGTATCTGAGAATATGTCCTGAAAATTTCAAGTCGATCCGAACAAAATTGACTGAGATATGAGCGTTGAAAGAGAAGAATCCGTTGTGAAATTGAAACTTTTAACGCGTTTTTCTCAAAATGGCATTTCTGAAGTCGGTGACCAAGATTACTCGAACACTAATGTACCGATCTTCTTGAAATTTTGCAGGCTTATTTAATACATAAAAATGTAGTCTTTAATCGTTCGATTTTTTTTCGAAAAAAAAAATGGCCGTTTTATAGCCAAAAAACGGCCGTTTTTTTTCGTTAAAATCGAACCATTAACTTTGACTGTCCGGCATTTTGTGAAAAATGAATATTTTTTAAAATCCTTCGATTAAAGACTAGTTTATACTTATATTTGACTAAATCCGTCCGCATTTTTTTTTCAGATGATCCACTTCGCCGCAATGTTGGTCACCGCAAACCGTGTATATAAAAACATTAAACCACTAAACAATGTAATATTTTTCAATAAAAAAAATTACTGAAAGTTCTTCAAGATGTGTTCTTTAAGATGGTATATTGATCGATTAAAAAAGTTTTGTAGTTTTCTTGAAAAAAATTCATGAAAAAGGCCTTTTTTGCGCTACAAGTGGGGGTAACGCCTTAAACCCGTTCGTTTCAAACCCGTGCTGCGTCTGAGTGATGACATAAAGAGACATTCAGACTTGCCAACCTTAAAAAAAACTTTCCGTCGCGTTCGGGAACTTCGTAATTTGAATTTAAAAACAAAGCAAAGTTTTCATCAAAGTAACCCCCCGAATCAAAGTAGCCCCAACCCGCCAAGTTGCATCAACGAAGTATCATTGGCGACGAGGACGAAGAGAACAACGACGCGGCGACGTCATTTTAATAAATTCGTAGCAAATCACGCGAAGTGAATGGGGAGAGGGAGAGAAAGGCAGAGTCGCAGTGCGAGCGGGGGTCATGGGGGATGATTTTAGTTGCAAATCGCGAAGCGCCGCGAGACCCGACAAAGGCCTCAAAAGAACCGCGGCAGTATGGTGTACGTTCGTCGAAAGAGCGCTTTCCTCTCGTTCTCTCTAGCCTCGAGGGCAATCGTCTCTTCTTTATTCCTCGCGCGTTCGTTGTTCGTCTCCTTCTCTCTCCCTCTTGCTCCCTCCCTCTCCCTCCGTCTTTCTCTCTCTCAGAGTTTCTCCTCTCGTTGGACTCTTTTCTCTCACTATCTTTTTATTCCCAAATGGTATGGGTGCCTCTTCCTCTTGCGTTCATCGTTGGGAGCAGTACGAGCGAGATCGCGCGGACATCTCTTATTTCTCCACACCTTAGCCATTATCATACAAACGTCGATGATGAGACGGTTATATACCCCGGAAAAGTCTCTTGCGGTCTCTTGCGCGCGAGGCTGCTTCGAGCTTATCCGCGCCGACAGCACCGCAGCCGCATAATCTCTTCACCGATTCACTCAGGATCTACCTGGCTCGCGATGAACGAGAAAACCGCCACGGGAATCACAGTTTCGTTTCCTACCTTCGCTCAAAGATTGTCGAACAAGGAAGCGACGAAAATGCAATACCGCACACTCGAAAACTATGGCGCCTCATAGAAATCAAGTATAATGAAGATTATTGTCGCGAGACGATTGGCCTCTGTGCAATTAGTATCGCTTGAGGAACGATCTGCCACCAACACTTCTACGAGAGATCATACCTTCGATGATGACCCTCACGATCGAAGACGTCACTCCGTAACTGCCAATGGATTGTGCAAGCATCCATCTTTGGTCCGGCAACGTGCCATTTTATGAGGATTCGATTGCGGCAGTCCCACCCCACAGCTGATAAGATCACGAGCGTCAGCGTACCATCGATAACCGATCAGGGTTGAATAGCCTGATGAACGCGCGACGGTATCTTCGTAAGGATCTTCGCTTGCCTCCTCGGGTTCCTTTGTCCCGGTTAATTAGGTAACACTTGTCGTGAGCCGATGAGACGCCCAGAAGTGGCGCTCAAGGGCGGTCGTGCGCCGACAGCTTTTCTCACCAACCGGTCGAATAGCACGAACTATTGGACTCGGCTGGTGCGCACGCGGTCAGCCGAGCGAGAAAAGAGTGCCGTACATTGGACCACGAATGAAGCCGTCGAGGATTATAGAGATTCTCTCGGGCAGATAAGACTGGGCGGGTCTTTTGCTTTCCTCGCAACTGTGTGACCTGATGACAGAATGAAAGGATAGGACTACCGGTTGTGTCGGCGAAGGGGACAGGGAGAGTGAGAGAGGAGAGTGAGAGGCAGAGACGACAAGTGTGTGACAAAGTTGCTAAGACAATAACCGGAGTAACCTGACTGGAGGAATGGACAAGGACGACGGTACAAAATGGTTCTACGAACATTTCGAGCTGTTGACAAAACATGCCGGAAACATGTGTGTCCGCAGCCAGTTGTTGTCCCGAGTCGAAATATTCAGCCTATTTTGCCCCTCCACATCCTCACCGTGGTAGGAGATAAAGGCAGTAAAGTACCTTCGTATTCAATATAAAATGAGTTCCGACTTAACGCCTAGAACGGAAATAAATGCCCCTTTTCTCCACTTGCAAGCGCTAAGGAGGCCGTCGATTGGCACACGTACACACGCACACGCATCAACTCTATTACGCATATGGAGATACATACGAGGGTGGGGTGAAAAGTTTCCGGCCTGACCAAGAAAAACGATATTTAAAAATTCTTTTTTGCTTTATTTTTCAACATAATCTCCATCAACACTGATACATTTCTCATAACTCTCGCATCCCAAAAAACAGTAGCCATAACCTTGTTTGCCGATAAAATTGTTTTTGCCTTCTTTGGGGTTGGTTCCCCTTTTCCAACCCACTGTTTTGACTGTTCTTTACTTTCAGGAGTGTAGTGGTGGACTCATGTCTCATCAACAGTTATGAATCGACGCAAAAATTCGTTTGGATTACGTCTATACAGCACCAAATTGTCGGTAGCGTCGAGCGTTAGAAAACGCTCGATTGGTCGAGCGTTAGCAAACGCGGCACCCACCTTGCACACAGCTTTTCCATGTTCAAATGGTTGTGCAAAATATTTCGCACACGTTCAGCTGACATCCTACAGGTCTCAGCTATCTCGTGCACTTTCAACCTGCGGTCTTCCAACACTATTTTATGGATTTTTTCAATCATCTCTGAAGTTGTGACTTCAACGGGCCGTCCTGAGCGAAGCTCGTCAGAGGTGCTCACACGACCAATTTAAAATTCAGAAACCCACTGATTAATAGTTGAATATGATGGGGAGGAGTCTCCTAGTGCTGAATCCATCTCTTCTTTTATTTGTTTTGATGTAAAACCTTTCAAATGGAAGTATTTGATGACAGCACGTTTTCCAATTTTTCCATTTTTACGAAAACAACGGAAGCGTCTCGCGCAATGTGCTCTCAAACGCAAACTAACGTAGCGATTGGGCTGAAACTGTACATACAAGCTCGGTATGAATGGTACTGTAGTGGCACCATATCTTGGTCAGGCCGGAAACTTATCACCCCACCCTCGTATGCCTGAATACGCGCATGTGTAGATACACGTATATACCCGCACTCATACATGCCTAAGCATACACCAACACACGTATACTAGTACCTATACGTATGCATGCGTGCCTGCTATAGGGATCCGCGTATACATGCATACGTGAGGGCAATTCCTATCGAAAATATTGTAACTTTGCCCAAGATCCATTTCTTCCACTTTGGAGAGTTGCTGGAGCTGCAGGGGCAAGTTTGAAGCGAATGCGAAAGGTTCGCTGGGTGGAGATAATGGAAAGGCCATTGGAAAAGTAGGCCTCTACGGCGAACGCGCGGTCCTACCTAGTCCAACGCATGACGGTTACTGAAAACTATCAGACCCGCTCTTTCGAATGCGACCATCGCCACCCTCGTTTCGTCGAAACAGCCAAATGTGCGATAGGTCCAAACGCAATCAAAAGAGGAGCTGCAACGACTCCAGATACGTTAGGTAGGAGTATAAGGGCGTATGCAGGAGGTAAGCATCAAAGGAAGAGCATGTTAGGACCCATAGTAGGACTTCTAGCATCAAAAGAGGAGCTGCAAGGGCTTCAGCTAGGTTAGGTAGGAGTATGAGGGCCTATGCAGGAGGTAAGCATCAAAGGAAGAGCATGTTAGGACCCATAGTAGGACTTCTAGCAGCAAAAGAGGAGCTGCAACGACTCCAGATAGGTTAGGTAGGAGTATAAGGGCCTATGCAGGAGGTAAGCAGCAAAGGAAGAGCATGTGGCGGTTCATAGTAGGACTTCTAGCAGTAGACTCAAGTGAGGCTGACATAGGATCAAAGGCCTTTAAAATAGGCTGAAAATTTCGACTCGGGTTCACTCCTCCAATGTGAAGCGATGACAACCTCAGGCCTCGGGTCGATGATGACATTCCAACTTGACATCAGGCTCAGCTATGAACTTTCTTCGGACGACACATTAGACGCGGTGAGGCACGTTGGAAGATGAGGTCGCAAATTCACCAAGATATAGAGTGCGAGAAACTGAAGGATGAAATTAAACGATGCGGCAGGAATGATCGAATGCAGGGACTCATTGGGTTGGGCACGAGCTCGAGAGGTAAGAGAATGGACCAGGTGGTGAGAAATTAGTAGTCCCTACGGGTTCGAAAGGGAAAAGAAGGTTGGAACATGAAGAGCTCGGGTATCGGGCCTTACCACCGGGGAGTCCAAAGCGTTCGAGAATCCGGGGGCCCCCATTCCTCTAATAATCTTCACGCCGGATGGTATCGACGATCCCTCGTGTTGTTCTCCCGCTCTCTCTAACTCTCTGTTGCTTACCTGTCGTATTACCCAGGGCATCTATAGCTCAATTTGCCGACACCTCGCTAAGTATAGGTTGGGTGGGTGGTCCTTCCTTGTGCTTCCTTCCTTTTCCCCTTCATCCCCTGCGAGTCTGCGGAAGGAGAATGAGGAGACGAGAAGGCTCTGTGCATGTGATGCTCCCATCCTATATCCACTGTAGGTCATATATATCTCGCTTCGTAGCTTTCCATCTCGCCCAGTCTCCTCTTCTCTCGCATCTTTGTACGGGTACACGGGTACTTGATTTTTCTGTACCGGTTCACGATCCGGTATTATGGTATCTGCATATCTATACAGTTTGAGGAGACTCGGTAGGGTGTGTAATATGCTGCAAGCAGTGCCCTTCCCTCCCTCCTTCTCTCGGTTTGCACCCAACGATGAGACAATGGCTCGATCGAGGATGCGCCAGCTTCGTACCGCTATCGCAACAAGAAAAAAAAACGTCACACCCATACTGCAAATGAAGGATGCGCGAAAGCCAAGAATTTGATGTGAGGTGGTCGGCCCAGTGGTTGCCAGGGTCCTGGTGATCGCTGTGTTTACACAGCAAGTAAGTATTTTCGGATAAAAATCAGTCGGTCGTGCAGATGTGTGATATATCAGCGGCCAGGAGGTATTTACTGTGTTGTATTACATTGTCACACCAGCAAGTATACGAATTCAAGGATAATCGAATCAAATGTATTCAGCTACTGCGTCTATCTGCTGTTTCGGCCGAATCCGTCATTTGAAGGTTAAAGTGTACCGTGTCACATCTCGGGTGATTTGAGAATGCCTGGGGACTCGCGTGAGGTGAGGTTGTCTTCGAGTTACAAATAAGATTCTTAGTTTTGCGTTCAGCATAGAAAATTATAGTTTTGTACTAATTTTGACGAGTTTTCATGTGTGACTATTACCGGTTCGGCAATGTTAAGGAATCATCACAGTGTGACAATCCGAAAAATAGCTGATTTTCGCGATTTTTTTAGGTGGATAGGATAAGCTCATCCGTCTAATGTCTTTTGTACAAATTTATGGGTCTATACCAGTGTGACATTTTCAAAAAATCGATTCTTTTTGCCTTTTTCGACAGTTTATACTTTCAAGAATATCCTGTAACTACAAGTTTTTATGGTAAATATAATTTTATCTTGCAAAAGTCGATAGTTAAATCTTTAAACGGGGTTTTCTCGAAATGAGATTTTTCAAATTTGCTGACATTGTAAATCAGAGAGCAATTATCCGATTGACTTAAAATTTGAACTGAGTACTCTTGAATATATTTACTCTACAATGACGTAGGATATTTTTTATTGGATGAAAATTGACAATTTAGCATTGAAAAAAACGACCATTTTATCGGCAAGAAAGCAGACTTTTTTCATGAATACGCCATTTTGTTAGGTTTTGATATTTTTTGAAAATCCTATTTCATTGTACAGGAAATACCTTGCAGTTTAACGACATTTTTTCGTTTTTCGGTTTCAGCTACTCAATCGGCCGCAATCATGTCAGCAGTGGAGGAACTTTTTTTTGGCGCCTCCGAATGCAGCGCATAAGTCGCTTGGATCTCAATATTTTTCTATGAAAAAATTACATAATATAGGTCAAATATAGCCAAATGTATTCTTAATTTACCGAAACATTTTATTGAGTACTTTCCTTCCAAAAAATTCCCGAAAATCACCAAAATTTTCAGCGTTCACACTGGTATAGCCCCTTAAGCACCGATAAAGAATACAAAATTATTTTTTTTAATTTCTTTATTTATTGTTTAACATTGTTTTTGTTTGCGGAAAATTGCGTGGAAAAAATGGTGTCCCATGGTGGCCAGAATTGCGGTCGCAAATTTTTTTTGAAACAAAAAATTCAAAATGATTATTAATCTGTAGGAAAGCCGCTATGTTCCTATGGAGGTTTCCTTAAGTGAAATTAAAAAAAGTGGCGGCGATTTCAACAAAAAGCATCAATTTTAACATTTTTTGACAGTTTTTTGTAAAAAAAATAGGAAGATTTGGAAAAAAAAGCTTTCATAGCAAAATAAGGAGTGACGTGAGGAATGTTCTGTTAAAATTTCAAACGGATAGCTTGAAAACCCTTCCTCTGAGAGTGGCCACCGTTTTGAAAAATACCATTCCGAGAAAAACGCGTTTAAAGTTCTAAGAAAGGCTTAACTTTTTCTAAGAAAGGCTGTAGCGACCGAAATAATTCGAACAGAACGTTTATAACCGTATATACTATCGGATAATGCAAACAAAAAAAAAACTTTTTTTTGAAAATTTTATACTGTGATTATTCCTCAACACTCTGCCAATTAATCGCCACGGCTGTTGATACCCGTGCAGAAATTTGACCGCGCACTCCCGACTTTACGTATGGTCCAGGTCTGGCTTGCCTCGTCCGATTTACCTAATCGGGCCTTTTCATGGAACAGACCAGGAATATCACTAAATCTTTTCCTGAACAGAACATTGACATTTCTTGAATATCAAATCCCGACCTATTGTTAAATAATACTTTTTGCGTCACCAAATATATTAATAATTAAATATATTAGTATGATTAAATTTATTGGAATCGTATCCCAGGTAGGAAATCAAAAGGCTGACGATGGAAACAAGCTTGTGCGAGCCTTGTTTCACCGAGCCTGAGTGAGACAGACCTGGCCCAGGTTTCATTGCATCGTTTGGAGCAGCCTGGAACCAAAAATGGCTGCTTAGCCTAAACTCAGGGTTGTTTCAAGCTTTATTCAGCCGGTGAATTTTGAGGCTGAAAAATTAAGGCTGGATGCAGGCTTCTTTCAGGTTGTGATAAAATAAAATAAGTTTACAATAATATTTTTTCTGTACTTTAAGGAAAAAAAAATTTAGCAATAAATTTGTCGGGTGCGAAGGCACGAAAAACGAAAGCGAAGGAGGCAGCTCAGAACATTTAAACATATGCTCTTATCGATATTTATGAGGTACACAAAAAAGTATATACGAAAATAAAAGTACGCAATAAAATAAAGTATTGTTTTTTAAAATATTTTTTATATATATTTTGTAACAAATAATATAACAAATAATAAATATGTATAATAAATCAAATGAATTCTTTACAAATTTATTAAATTTACCCCAATGTAGAATATAGAAAAGTAAAAACAGGCCTCATATAGCCTCGGGAAGAGTTTGGGAAAAGCCTGGTCATAAATGCTCGTGAAGGCTTCATTAAGGCTCGTTTTGAGCCTTGTTGTGTCGTCGTTTCAGGCTTAGTACAGGCTTTTCTACCAGCCTTTGGTCAAGCCTGTGTGCAAGACCCTGAAACCGCGTTATCATTGAGAGGTTCAGCTAGGCCTGAAATCAGGCTGGTGCTCAGCCTGAATTAAAAAATGTGAGCCTTGTTTCAGAGCTTGGCGAGCCCTTTTTTCATCGTCAATTCCTACCTGGGATGGTCCATTTTATTATCATATTATTTTCTTTAACAATAATCCACGCCTGACAATGCTATGATAAAGAATAAATTATAATGGTTGACGAAAATTATATGCTGATATAATGGAGGATATAGTTACACAAATGTAATCATATTATCACGGTAAATTATTAATATTTATAGTACAACGTCGACGTTCATTTTATTTAATTTTTTTTGTCCTCTATATATCAACAAAATTAATTTCGGGATGGTTTTATCGGCATAACGAAAGAAAAAAAACGAAAGATGTTATCATAAATAACAATATAACAAATAACGGTTTAAAAGTTACAGATTTGTTTGACTCTCTCAACCGGCCTGATTCTTTCGACGGAGTTCAATCAGACCATCCTGACTTCCAGATGAATCAAATAATGATCTTTCACTTATAATAATCTAAATAAGGGAGACTTTGTCCTTGAAATTTTCAAAAAATCAATTTGAGCTCAACATGAGCAGCTAGAAGAAGAGGACGGATGCCTCTATGGACCAGGCATTGCCGATTAGCGGTAATTATAAACACATTTGTGCAGACACATTACAAAACTTTAAACGCGTTTTTCTCGAAAACACGTTTTTAAAAATGGCTGACATTCTCCTGACCGCTGTAATTAACATATCGACCTGAAATTTGGAGAGCATACTCAGAAAATATGTCTTCGCGGAATGACGGATCGGTTTTTCGATAGATACATTTTTGCATTTATTATTTATCTTTTTATGCAAAGAAAAACGCGAAAATTCGATTTTTTTTAAATTGCCGCCATTTTCAGAAATTTGTACTAAACGAAAAACGCATCCGTCATTCCATGACCAAAGGGTCACAGATTGATAATATGCTTTGAATTTGTGTTTCGGGTCAACAAAGAGGGGGCAGCGATGTCAGCCGTTTACCTCCCGCGATTTGAGGACCTGTTTTCGCGGAGCTGCAACGGCCGCCATTTTGGTTTTTTTTTCAAAATAATTTTTTTTTAACGTTCTGTATATCATGAATAAAAGCAAGAAACCGCACTCAAAAAGCTTTACTCGTTTCCTTTAAAAAAAATAAAATGTAAACACCTGAAATATGGCACTCCAAGGACAGTCTCCGTTAAAAAATAGTGAAATGATTCATAAAAATATAATTTAATGAGTACTTTCCATTGAAGTGATTGCAATTCCGATGCAATTATTAATTTCGAAGACAATTCAGAAAACCATGTACGCGTCACATATTGATAATAAACGGTGTTAGTAAGATACGATTTTTCAATTACGAGCAACTTAAGGGGGATACCTTTAGGCGAGGAAAAAATTGCTGATATACATAATTTCTTAAAAGGAAACATTTCTTCACCATTTTTGAGACCTCGAGAATGTTTTATTACTACTTTTGGCTGTTGCATGGTATTTGTTTATTAATCTTCGAAAATGGCGGAGTTATAGCACGGTCTTCTAAACGGCTTGTGCGGATGTTGTCAGACGGCGTGACACGCAGCATCGGCAGGATCAATCTGAAAACAAAACCGACGAAGATTTTCATTAACACTCATACGCAGAATATGAACCAAGAAAAGGTGAGAAATGTTGAAAATCGATGAAATGATACGCTTGGAAACAAAAAGATTAAATTTTTCGGACAAATAGCTACATTTTTCGATGAAACATACTTTTTTAAAATTGTCAAAAAAAAACTAGGGTCATGTTTTAGACAAAAAGGTTAGAAAGATATATACCAAATTTCATCAGAATCGGTCCATTCGTTTTTTAGGTATACGTTAAATAATTAAAAATTAAAACGTAAAAAACATTATTTCATAGAAAAAATTATGAAAACGTGAAATTGGACCGTTAAAAAAAATGAAAATCAGCAAATTTTTTCCTCGCCTAAATGTATCCATATGCCCGTATTTGTCCGGACTTGTTACTTTTTAGACCTTCTAGTGACTAGGGTGGTACCTAATCTTATCCATCACGGAAATAAAAGGCTGAACGATGTTAAAAATGTTTGTAATTTTTTTTGTAATAACAATAACCAATAAAATAATAATGTCTTAATATAATTAAATCAACGCCAACATAATAAATAAAATGATAAACCTTAATATTTGGTAGCAACAAATATATCTACCTTACAATCAGATTGCCCGAATTCACACCAATATCTATTTTCATCACAGAACTATTCTAAAAAGATATATATGTATATAATATATACGAATAACAGCCTTGGAATATCGAATATAAATTTAACAACACTTACCTCCATAACATTACAAAATTCAAATAATTAACTATTATTGTTAATAACATAATTAATTTGAGAAACTTTTGCTTTGGTAATAATCGAAAGGTAAGCGATTTGCATGAATTTCACAAATATCTACTCATTTTAATCACAAATAAATTTTCTAAAAAGATGTTCCAACCATGATTTTTTGTTTTTATCTTTAACCTTGAGATATACAAATTTGGAAACATTTAATTATAACATAAAAAATTCAAATAATCAACAAGATTAGTCATTTAATGAGAAACATCTTTAGAAGTGTTTGAAAAAATTAATGATTCTAATATTTTTTTACACCCTGATACTTGAGTATCGCGTGATTTTTAAAAATCAGCTTGTAAAAAGCTTCGCATGTGATAACGCAATTTGCAACAATTTAATATTCTTGCCGTGGTCTTTTTTCAGTCGTAAAATGTTCGGACTTTTTAATGAATGTCTGGCTTTTTGCCCAGACTTTTCAAATGTTTATATGGTAACATTAGTCGTGCGTGGTATCGTATTCAGGCCTTATACACGCGAAAAATTTCAAAATTTTTCATTTATTTAAATTTTTTGATTCCATTAGCCTAAACGGTTAGGAATATCTAAAGCTTTGCAGAATTGAAGAATTCCAAAAATAAGGTAAGATTGCATTTATAATAGATAACGCGCGGCGCGCCCGACCGCCAACTTCAAAGCCGTTTTTCCACGATTCACTTTTTTGAACCTTGTGAAAATTATAACTCTCGAACGAAGGTTCAGATCGCTTTGAAATTTTTACAACATATTCTTAGTATCATCACCTATCGTGTGAAGCACAGAAACAAAAATGTCAATGACACAAAAAATATAAAAATAAAATACCGACAGAAAATTGAGTAAAAAAATTTTTAGTTAGGAATTTTTATTATAATATTTTAAAAAAATGACATTGTTGGTTCACACTGAAGATACATTCATTATGCAATTATAAATATGTTCATTTTTTTCAGACACCCACATCGAAGCCGAGAAATTTCACCATCAACGCGCGCTCAAAAAAATACATTGCTTTGTCATGTTATATCTCCGCCATTTGTTAATATTTCTGACTTTTTTTTACATATACTAGGTGCGCAACTAAGTTTCCGGGTTTTTTTACCAATAAAAAATCGAAAATTTGAAGACAAATACAAAAAATGGTTCATTCGAAGTATTGTCCCTCGCTATTTACACATTTTTGCTATCTCTCTGGCAATACATAAATACCGCGACGATAAAAAGACGCGTCTTTGGACTGAAACTATTCGTCCAACCAATTTAGTACTGCATCGTAATTGGCCAAGTGTAGACCACCCAAGCCATGCGCCATCGACCGGAACAAGTGATAGTCTGAAGGGGCCAGGTCTGGGGAATACGGCGGGTGCGGTAGCAGATCCCATTTCAGTGTTTTTATGGTGTCCTGGATGAGGGAACTGCGATGGCACGGAGCGTTGTCGTGCTGCAATATCACACGTTCGTGTCTCGTGTCCCATTCTGGCCGTTTTTCGAGCAATGCGTGGTTCAAATTGATTAGTTGTCGGTAGCGATGCCCATTGACAGTTTCGCCCGGTTTCAGCAGCTCATAGTACACGATTCCTTTCTGGTCCCACCAAACGCAGAGCATTGTCTTTTTTCCGAAGCGATTTGGCTGTACCGTCGATGTTGACGCTTCGCCAAGTGAAAGCCACGATTTTCTGCGTTTGGGATTCTCGAAATATATCCATTTTTCATCGCCAGTAACAATTCGATGCAGGAAACTCTTTCTGTTCTGCCGCAAAAGCAAAATTTCGGAAGTGGCTCTTCGATTTTCCATTTGTCTCTCAGTCAACTCATGCGGCACCCACTTTCCTTCCTTATGAATGTTTCCCATGGCGTGCAAACGTTTCGAAATACATTGCCGAGTCACATTTAATACCTCGGCAAGTTGGTCTTCTGTTTGAGTGTCATCTTCATGCAATAACGCTTGCAGATCGGCGTCCGCAAATGTTTGCGGTCTTCCCGAGCGATCCTTGTCGCCAGTCTCAAAATCGCCACTTCTGAACCGCTTGAACCAATCTTCACACGTTGTTTTTGATGGTATACGATCGCCGTAGGCCTCCTCAAGTAACCGACGTGCTTCAGCTGCTGTTTTTTTTAGGTTGAAGCAGAAAAGCAAGGCTTCCCGCAAATGCTGTTTATTTGGCACAAACTTTGACATTTTCGAGGTTAGAAAAAAGGTCGTTGTGTTGCGATATTTGTTTATATTACGACTGGGTATTCTTAACAGATGTCCAAGCTATAAAGACACCCAATTTCAGACCTGTATACTGACTACATATGTCGCTAGCGCCATCCATGTGTGAAACTCGGGAACTTAGTTGCGCACCTAGTACTTAACCATGTGCATAAATGATCTGTAAAAAAAATGTTGTCAATATATGCGTCATTTTTTTTAACCGCGTCTAGAAAAGTACCTTCGAAAATCGGCGAAATCGCCTATATAAGGCCTTCAGTATGTTACTCAAGTATTTTGCCTTTGCAACATGCGAACAATGGAGAAAAACTCGTGCGCGATCGACGGGAGGGTGCCTGACAATTTTTAGGTTCGAACGAGTCCACTCTTGCAATTAGCTGCAATAATGGGTATGCTCGGAATGAGAGTCCGCTGATTGTCCCATCGCGGGATGTTACGCCCGGCCACGCCAAGCCAATGCTTTCGTAATTTCTCATCTCTTCCGTTTCTGGGCCTGGCACGTTGATGCCCTTCGACACGAGAGCGTTGGTACGTTTTGTGCCGCGCGTTTATCGCCAATAATGAGCGCGATTCTCACGAGTCTCGGGCGAGAAAGAAGCGTTTTCTTAAGCCCGTCGCTCGCTCGCTTCAAACGCCAGAAAACGTGAAGAGCTCCGAGCTACGAACAATATCGATGTCGCTTCCTGGTACGCGTCAGATCCAGATTATGGATGTTACACGAAGGGACGTGCACTTTTCGAGTTGAAGAAAGAAAAAAAAAACACTTTTTTTTCTGCACTTGGAAAGGGAAGAGGGTACTCGCAAAAATTGACATTACGAGGGGGAAAGAAAAAGTGCCCGCAAGGCTAAAGCGCTCTGTGATTATTGATGACTGGGACAATGATTCAGGCTTGAAAGTCTTTATAATATATTTTCAAAGTATTCTTAAATAATCGTTTCGACTGGCGGCGTAGCTGCCTGCCGAATTGAACTAAATAAAATAAAAACGCCAATTAAGGAGGTGGGAGCGTCAGCCGCAATCCACGGTTAAAGAGAAATAAAAATATATGTTATTCTCTAGAGTATACTGAGTCTTCACGAACTTTTTTGGAATTTTTTTACCACGAAACACCAGAGATAAAAAATTGTTTGATGTTTGCCGTTTTACGTGCCGTTAGATTCGCAAGATGTTCATGCTACGGGTGATGTATTTTTTTTTACTATTTAGCACCAAGATAAACCATCTGTAGCCACGGATTAGCGCAAACGAAACTTTTGTAAACAATTAGAAAAAGAACCCATTTTGCCCATTGTAAACTATCTATATTCAATATTGAATCATCAAGGTTTAATAAAAGATTACGCATCTTGGCTAGCGAATGAAGAGCATTGCGCCAACCTCAATGTCCGCGAAGTTGCCGTACTGCGGCAACACTCAATATTAATTAACGGTAATAATAAATAATCTCGCGGCATAAATATAAATAGGCCCAATTATAAATTACTCAAAATTTCATTCTGTGTTGTGTCAATCATTCGCTGATGCCGTTTTTTCATAATAATCGTCGATACTGTTATACGTTTTTAAGTTGGTAGTAATACAAAAGTTTTTTCTTATTTACGTGATACAAATATAAAAATTATTTAAGTAAAAAAATGTTTAACCACATTTTTAACATGGATTGAAAAGTATAAAATAATTTATCCTAGCCCCATACAGATTGTCCTGAAAATTTGTGATTGTGAATTTTTAATAGCTATGAAAATACTTGTAAATATTAAAACGAAAAACGTGGGGGCGCATGCAATAGATCATTGATGCCTGAATAGTTCACCTAAGTCACTAACAATTGTATTGCACTGCACGTGATTTAGACTGTTGTGCGAGTTTTCTCGACGACAGCTACTCTCTACACTCCTACAAGTATTTTGATCGCTATTAAAAATTGATAAACACCAATTTTCAGGACAGTATGGGGTTAGGAATCTGTATTGGGTTATAAATCTGTACGGGGCTAAGATAAATTATTTTAGACTTTTTAGTCCATTCTAAAAACGTGGTTAAATTTTTTTTTAATTGACTTAATTTTATTTTCACCTTTTTAGTCTATTGTGTCTGAAACTTTGCTTCTTCTTCTCTAGGGGTAACGTGCGTTGGGGGGCTATCTCCTTGACCATTGTAGAAATCGCCACTAATGCACTATTCACTATTAATATTACGATTTTTTTTATTCACACATTTTTTCGCTTTCACTGAACTATATTTTTTAATTCTCTATTTATTTTTTCACAATTTGTTTTTTCTTTTTCTCTCTCTGTGACAGACTTGCCAGTCTGTCACAGAGACGGAGTATTTGTCTGTCATCCAGATCTGAGCTACGTTCAAAATTTCAAGTCTCTAGCTCAACCGGAAGTTACTTTGAAATTGATTGCAAAATGTGTACCGAACAGGCAAACAGACAACCAACAAAGCGAGTTGATAAAAACGTGGTAAAATGCACAATGCTGCCCTTCAATATACCTCGTACGCATTTTTTTTAAAGTGTGTTGACAAAAAAATGCATAGACCGTCATTTGACTGAACTGCACTGCTCCAACCTCCTTAAAGGGAGGTTCTGCCTTGTTGGGCCAAAAAATGTTCGATTTTTCACCAATTTTTTATGCGAAAAGTATTAAATATAAAATGTTCATATTTGGTATGTTGACGAAGCGGTCTTTATTGAACATCGAAATATTTTTTAAAGTTTGACAAAACATCGTCGTGGCAGTGGGAGAAGCCACGTATGTCGGTGTGCGGGTGATGACATTCTTCGCATGCGGAAGTTCTAGGTCCCCGACAGGTGATCTGAAGCAAAAAATCAAACATATTTTTACTTTGTACAATATTGTGTATAAGTTGACCTAGAATCAAGAAGAAAAATAAAAAAAAAAAAAACTAAAAAAAAATAATGAGCGATCGGAAGGAAGTGTGTTTTTTCCCAAAAATTTTCACAGTTTTTTGCTCACTATTTTTTTATTTCTCAATTTTTCTTCTTGATTCTAGGTCAGCTTATGCACAATATTGTACAAAGTAAAAATATGTTCGATTTTTTGCTTCAGATCACCTATCCGGGACGTGGCTCCTCCCACTCCCACCACCATGTTTTGTCAAACTTTAAAAAATATTTTGATGTTCCATAAAGACCGCTTAGTCAACATACCAAATATCAGAATTTTTATATCCAATACTTTCCGCATAAAAAATTGCTGAAAAATCGAACATTTTTTGGCCCAACAAGGCAGAACCTTCCCTTACCCAATGATGCTGTTCAGAAAACTTTAGCGTTTGTTCAACAATTACAGCGAAGCAATCGAAAGATGCTTACGAAGGAGAAACAGGCAAAAGTTCGCTAGGAACCTAAATAAATACTTGGCTTTCCCTGTTACGCGTCACCGCCATGGCTTGGTGTTGCTGCTCGTGACGAATCGACGTTCCGATCGTCACGATCCCTACATCATCAACGGTTGAGAAGAGCCAGCGGCCCATCAGTCGTTAATCAACTTCCGCTTAAGTCGGGCGTACGGTCTCTTCACAGTGAAGGCACACGATGAGCCGGATAAACTGGGAGCAATGTTAATTAATTCGAAGGCTTTTTGATCCGTGCCCAACTCCGGGTACCTTCTTCATCGCCTCACCCGGATTATCCGACAAAGTGTAATTCAATGCCGAACATCTGCCGCGAAAAAATGAACTTTCCAAAGTTCATTTTCGCGACGCAAAACCGCTCAAAGATTTTTTACGAATTACCAAAAAGGGTTGCCCATGTCCCTAGTGAATTTGAAGAAAAGAGGAGAATAAAAAACACCGGAGGAAACTAGTTTGCCAGGTTCGACGAATTTCCACCTTCACAATACGAGTCACATTAGCCACGTCTTGTATATCTACGAATTCATAGCGAAGAACGAGCTTGAGGAGCTACAATATTTCTCGGTTTTAATCGATAAGCGCGCGCGCGCCGTAATATTTTTCGAGGTGCGGGCGCGCGAGAGCTGCGGCCCTGTGTGACTCGTGTAATTGGCTCCCAACTGGACTTCAAAGGGTGCCGCTCTCCTTCATCCGCGCCGCCGTACGACCGTGCGAGCGAGAAAGACTCCCCTGCCCGCGAGAGACGAACGGAGAGAGCGAGATACGTCGAGAGAAGAAGAAGAAGAAGAAGAAGAAGAAGAAGCAGTGGAGAACGAGGAGGAAAGAGGTGGAGGTGGCGATAGTGATGGTGGTGGTTGTGATGGTGATGCTGGTGGTGGTGGTATAGTGGCGATGAAGGAGTCGAAGGCACCGACGCCGCCACCAGGAACGAGCGGTGCGAATGAAAGACGAGGATGGCAAGACTTCTGAAAATTATACGTGCCATGCGCCCGTGATCGCGAGCCCCTGCTTCGAAAGGAGCCGAGAAAGACCGCACGTTGAGGACTCGGAGAAGAGAGAGCGAGAAAACCGGATAGATTAGGGCCGTATCCACAATGAAGGCTTAGGTAACAAAAATTGAAATTCTTGAGAAGTAATTTTGTATTGAAAACGGCGATATTAAAAAAATGTTTATTTTAATATCGTTGACCTGTAACTATGGATCAAGATGGGACGAGATGGGAATCGATCATTTGTAGGAATCGTCACCCAACTAGGAATCAACGCTTAACTTCTATTGGTTCGATTCAATGTAAAGATGTTGATGACTTACCTAGAACGTCCGTCTTACCGACGAATCGACGAGTTTAGGATCAACGTGGGACTAGAATACATAAATGATTTGTAGGAATCCCCAACCCACTAAGAATCAACATCTACCTACTACTGGTACAACTCCATCAACAACTCACCCCCAAAGTTAATCTCAATAACAAATATATGAGTTCAGGGTTCCAATCTCTTAAGTCTAGTAAATATCTGGGTCCAACTATACTGAAACCCAATGTTCTACACAATCCACAAGCCAGAGAATCTCCTCTGACTTGTGGATGCAGCCTAAAGACGCAAAAGGGTTGAGTCGAAACATCGATAAAGGTGAGAGCGACAAGCTTAGACCGAGGCATAACGCTGATCCTCAACAAGCCTAGACCTAGGCATAACGCTGATCCTCAACAAGACTAGACCTGGGCATAACGCTGATCCTCAGCAAGCCTAGACCTAGGCATAACGCTGGTTCTCAACAAGACTAGACCTAGGCATAACGCTGATCCTCAACGAGCCTGGACCTAGGCATGACGCTGATCCTCAACAAGACTAGCCCTAGGCATAACGCTGGTTTTGAACAAGCCTAAACTTAGGCATAACGCTGATCCTCAACTAGCCTAGTCCTAGGCATAACGCTGGTTCTCAACTAGCCTAGACCTAGGCATAACGCTGATCCTCAACAAGCCTAGCCCTAGGCATAACGCTGGTTGTCAACAAGCCTAAACTTAGGCATAACGCTGATCCTCAACAAGCCTAGACCTAGGCATAACGTTGGTCCTCAACACGACCTCCATCCGGAGCCACATACTCTTCTAATCGTCAACCAACTAGGAATCAACACCTATCTGCTGTGAGTTCAATTCAATCAACAGAGGTTGGTGACTTCTCCGAAAGTCGGTCTCACCTTCGGACATATGAGCTTAGAGTTATAATCTCTAAAATCTAATAAGTATCTCAGTGCAACTACTGAAACCCAATATTTTCCACAATCGACAAGTCACAGAATCTCTGACTTGTGGATGCAGCCTAAAGGCGCGAAAGGGTTGAGTCGAGGCATCAATAAAGGTGAGAGCGAGAAGCCGCCTTGCGAGCTGTACGAAGGAGACCGTGAGGATTGGCTGCGAAGGGAGGGGAGCAACTATAACGTAGTAAAGGAGAAAACGAGTGACCATTGGGGCGTGCACTGTACCCTGCGTATACACAATTAACCAGCGACGATAAGGAGAGACGACCGGGAGACTCGGAATTGCGAATCCATCGTATGCCCGTCCAATCGAGAACATGTTTATAGAAAGTTTCTAGGCATTGATGTCAATTGATTCGTTTCCTTTCTGCAGATGAATCACCGACATTCCAGCTGAAATGTCACAAATTAGCAGCATAACTGAATTCTTCAGGTAATGACGTTGAGCACTCAGAGAGTTGCAATAGAGGGACGAAGGTTAGAGGTGAGACGAAGGACCTGGATAAAACATCCTCCACGGGCGCCCAAACCTGTCGACCTATCAAGGCAAGACGGATAAGATTATCACGTCCCTGCAACGTATTCTGATTCTGAATATATCTAACCCGTGGGCTACATACTAGTGGGAAGACTGTCCTGCCATGTTTCGTTGATCCTATGATGATGCATCGGTTGACCAGAAAGCATGCTAATTAGTCTCGAGCTTCCGACTCCCACAGATACATACATATACATATATCCAATGTGAAACGATAATCCAAATTACATGGGTGTAACTCGCACGTAATACCCTGATACGGACCAGCCGTTGCGAACCTATTCATCAAAGGTCGGGTGAGATCTTGCAACACGTTGCCTGTAGAGCTTGGGGGGTCTTATCAATCCGATTCTCTCCATTTATCCATCATTTGAATAATCCTAACACCCGTTCCACTCGATGTCATCAAACCTATAACTTGCCGAGAGAAATCTCTCATCCTCCTATACACGTGGAGGAGAACATTTTTCAAATTCTTCAGGTCTGTTCTCACGTCGCGGGGATAATTCAGCGAATTAGTTACAGAGTTTGAAGAGGGCTAGCAACGTATGAGGAACTTGGCGGGAATGTTTGTACCGTATCCATTCCGGCGCGCTTGCTTCAATTCACCAAGTGTCTTCAATGCGTCTAGTTCTCCGTTGAAACGTCACGAAGGACAGTAGTAACCACACTGAGCTAACTCCTTGCATCTTACCCTAACTTTGGCTATGCAACGCCATGTCTCATCGTCAAGATAAAGTCACCCATTGAATCAGTCGTGTAGCTCCGTTTCTCTTGTGACGAACGCGAGAATCTGCAGAACAGACAGCGGGACTGTTACCCACGTGTCTTCCGTTAACCGGTGTCTTTTACTCTCCGGGTATAATGGTTCGGCGGGATTAACCATGGCGAGTAATGCTTCTCCCCCAGAAGGAGAGCAACAGTAGATCTCTGATGCAAGGGGGGGGGGGGAGAGAGAGAGAGAGAGAGAGAGAGAGAGAGAGAGAGAGAGAGAGAGAGAGAGAGAGAGAGAGAGAGAGAGAGAGAGAGAGAGAGAGAGAGAGGAGAGAGAGAGAGAGAGAGAGAGAGAGAGAGAGAGAGGGAGAGAGAGAGAGAGAGAGAGAGAGAGAGAGAGAGAGAGAGAGAGAGGGAGAGAGAGAGAGAGAGAGAGAGAGAGAGAGAGAGAGAGAGAGAGAGAGAGAGAGAGAGAGA
>OX101783.1:64703805-64708636 GCA_944452715.1 Ophion slaviceki | reverse complement strand
TTGCAGATTTTTTTAAAAATACAGTGGTGCAGTGAAATTCCCTGCAAATACTCTTTGTTTAGCACGAATTTTGACATGTTTAAGACTATGAAAAAAAAGTTGCTTACGCTTCGGCGAAATGACATACACCGAATTTCATGTTTGCTTATAGTACTTCTTTAAAGATGCGTTACCATTTTAAAATACACGCACGCGGTTCTCGTAACGCCATCTGTTGGAAAACAGCCAGAACTTATTCAACGTCCTAATATAATAAATAATGACATTATATACATACATACACACACACACACACACACACACACACACACACACACACACACACACACACACACACACACACACACACACACACACACACGCACGCACGCACGCACGCACACACACACACACACACACACACACACACACACACACACACACACACACACACACACACATATATATATATATACACACACTACCAGCGAAAAGATTCAGGAGAAAAATTCAAAAATTTTCCGGACCGATTTTTTCTGCCATTTCGTCGATAGTTGACATAAATGAATTTAATAGACGGCATTTTAAAGATGAGGAATTCACCTGTATTCCGTATCTCTTTATAAATATTTGTACTATTTTTGTTACGACTTGTTGACCGAAATCATAAAGGGGGAAGCTCAAGCTTCATTTTTTTTTAAAGCTTCGTAAGATTTTTTTTGTAAAGATATTTTGATGAAAAAAAGACAATTTAAAAAATAACGTGAAACGTGAAAACGACAAGGATCCAAGGAAAACCTCAGGATAGTAAAAACTTGAATCGGTTTTCGTTGAGTTCGCGAGAATTGTTTCAGATTTTTTTAAAACATTTTTTTTCAACTATTTTCGGTAAAAAATCCGATGACTTGATTACCGTAACTGGAAAACTAAAGGGTTTGTGGTAAAATTTGAAGAGAAGAAAAAATTGGATGTTTCTATTTTCAACGCAATTGAATTATTTCAGATTATTTTCGGGATTGTCGCTTGTTAAAAATCAGTTGAAATCAATCGATTGACGAGACCAGAAAACTAAAATTTCAACGGGAAAAAACACGTCGAAAAAAATCTTAAATAATGCTATTGCATTGAAAGTAGAAAAATGATTTTTTTCCTCTCTTGTAATTTTACCACAAATCCCTTAATTCTCGACTTCTCGAGTTACAGTAATTAAATCATCTTATTTTTTACCGAAAATAGGTAAAAGAAAACTTCGAAAAAAATCTGAAACCTTCTTTCGAACTCAACGAAAACCGATTCAACTCTTTACTATCTTGAGTTTTTCCTTGAATCCTTGTCTTTTTCGCGTTATTTTTCAAACTGTCGCTTTTTTTAAATCAAAATATCTTTAGAAAAAAATCGTTCGAAGCTTTAGAAAAAAAAATTGAAGCTCGAGCTTCTATTTTGAAATTTATGATTTCCCTTTATGATTCCGGTTAAAGAAATGCATAAAAATGTTTTGTCTGTAAATGGGGTCCACCAGAAAAGGAACAAAAAAGGCCAAAAATGGTCGTTTTTGAAAAAGGGTACTCGTAAAAAAAATAGTAAAAAACATTTTTAAAAAACGGAATGAAGGTGAATTCCTCTCCTCCAAAATGCTGTTTATTAAATTCATTGATGTTAACTATCGGCGGAATGGCATACAAAATCGTTCCGTAACTTTTTTGAATTTTCGTCCGAAAACTTTTCGCCGGTAGTGTATATATGCTGACAAAAATTAGGGACGTCTTCAAAACAGCCGAATATGCTGATAAGCCAACATTATATATAAATAACGGCTTCGAACACCCTTTTCCCATATATATCATTGCAAACGCACATTGCCTGCTAATTTTTATACGTCAACGAATTATTCCGTATTTCGAGGTCCAAACTCGTGAAAAAATGAGCCTGGCAAGTGGAATGAGGATGCCTCGTATATAGATAATAAGAGGGCCACGAGGGGGAGCAGAAGAGAAAGATCGGGAGGGTGAGAAGGGAGAAAGAAAGGGAGATGGAACGAAGGATGGTTACCTTTGATGGAGAGGACTAAGAGCCTCTATTAAGCTTAAAAACACTACTGCGGCGCTCTAATAGCAACCAGGGACGCATTTTGTAGAAAAAAAGAAGCATTGTCTCACGAACATATAAAAGTGTATATCCCGGAGTGGATGAATTCTTTTACCTCGAATGGAATTGAGCAACCATCTTTTCTCATCTATCGTTGAAAAAGTCCTCATATGCTTTTCAAGAGGGCGACCAATTTTCTCGAACAGGTCCGCGTAATGTGTCCGTCTGGTGGACTATTGCAAAATCAACGTTTTCGTAGAGGACTTGTACTTAAAAAGACTTACTTTTTCTTTTCCGATAAGAATTTAAATAAATGATGTATGAATTCAAAGCCAGGCGTACATCCAGAAAGGTTTATTATTATAATGAAATAGCATCATTTTCAGGACATAAGTTAGTTAAATACAAAAAAGAAAAAGAAAAAAACAACATGCAGGTCGACGTGTGTAACTCGACATACTTCAGTCGTGTGTAAGATGACATATGTGTGTCATCTTAAATACGTCGACCGAATTATGTTCAGATTGAATTTTATGAACTTCATGAACTTTTGTGAACTTTATGAATTTTATGAATTTCACTTGCTAAATTTTTTTTTTCTAGTAATTCTCAGTATCCTGGTGAAGAATTGGAAGGGTTTTTTTAATGAAAAAAATTGAAAATTGTTTCCGCCAAACAGTCCATTTGCACCTGTTTTCATGACCCTTTTTTTAATAATCGTTGCAATTTTTAGAAAAATGACTTTTTGGGTTTATCCATGACTAAGTCGGGTTGGTCGGAGTCAAGCATTTCGATTTCACTACAATTGAACCTCAATAGACGTATTTATTCAAAAGTTATAGAGCGATAAATGTCGACGGTCTGACAGATCAATATGTGGCGGATTGACGTACTAAAAATAACGACGGCGCGCTAGGGGGGGGGGGGGGGGAAGGTTAATTCGCTATAAAAAAAGCATATTTACGATACTTTTTATGGACGACACAGTTAATATATATTTATTTATGTAATTAGTATATAATAAAAGGACGTTTGAAGAATAATCTGTAAAATTTCTATAAAAAAAATTGTAGCAACGAGAAATTGACAGCAAATCTTCGCAGACGCCTAAAAAAAGCTGCATTGCGGTGAACCGCATAACTCATCACTGAATCATTTGAAATTAAAAAACCAAAAAGATTAAATTAGTCGATAAGTTCCTTAAGGTAACGCTGTCGGGTTTTTTTTTTATTGATTTTTTAAATGTTTGGTTACACTTAGAAGTCAACATACCGATTTTTCGTTTAAAAAATCGGAAATTTAGTTATTGTAGAATAAAATAAAATAATTACAAAAATTAAAAACTCGACAGCGTTACCTAGTAATTGATGTGTAAAATTCCAAATGGATCGTTGCAGTAGATTTTCAGCTAGAGAGTTCACCGACTTTGAAAATGCTAAGTGAGCGAAAAACGCGTTTAAAAATTTCAAAGATTTCTACACTAGGAAAAAGAAAATTAAACATCAATAAAATAGTGTTTTTTCATATACTTACCCAGAATCGATGCCAGGCCCATAAAGCATTCATATGACAAAATAAAAGAAAACGCAAAAAAATACCTTAAGGCGAAATAAAATATGGACCAGGTGATATATCGGTGCGAGAGGGGTAGCTGAAATTATCAAAAAAGTTTTTTTCAGAGATGAATAATATTTAGGGCAAGAGAATATCGTCAACCTCTGGGTCGGGAAATTCTCGAGAGCCTGATGCTTTGGTTTTTCTTAAGAGCACTTAACCATCTATAAGAAAACTCGGTTCGAAATTGGGAGGGTTATGTTGACATTCTACAAGCCTTTAAGCTACACGTGCTTGGCGCGTTTGTCTGTTTTATGACTTCATTGAACGCAAATTATCAAGGACGATTGTCACCCGTATTCGCAAATTCAGTTGTTCGGCGTTACTTTTTCTACGCAGACAGAAAAATTCTATTGATATGAACTAATCGCGTCTATTTAATTTTTTCTTTATTTGAATTAACTAGATTTTTCGTGGAATACCTTTTTTTCTATTGCATTCCATTATTGAAAATATTTACTTTAAATATATGTATTTATTAAAATTCAAATATATTAAATATCGTCCAATAATTAAATATTTTATTTAATCCTTATAAATCTGTGATTCGGTTTCATCTGCTCAAAAAACAATTTAGTTGAATCCACTAAATGGATCTATTTTATTTAAAAAATTTCAATTAAATAGAATGTTCGTAGAGTCAACCATATTTCTATTTGCTTGAATGGTCAGTCTTTATTGCAACACACATACTAGGTGCGCAACTAAGTTTCCGGGTTTTTTTACCAATAAAAAATCGGAAATTTCAAGACAAATACAAAAAATGGTTCATTCGAAGTATAGTCCCCCGCTATTTACACATTTTTGCCATCTCTTTGGCAATACATAAATACCGTGACGATAAAAAGACGCGTCTTTGGACTGAAACCATTCATCCAACCAATTTTGTACTGCATCGTAATTGGCCAAGTGTAGCCCACCCACCCATGCGCCATCGACCGGAACAAGTGATAGTCTGAAGGGGCCAGGTCTGGCGAATACGGCGGGTGCGGTAGCAGATCCCATTTCAGTGTTTTTATGGTTTCCTGGACGATGGAACTGCGATGGCACCGAGCGTTGTCGTGCTGCAATATCACACGTTCGTGTCTCGTGTCCCATTCTGGCCGTTTTTCGAGCAATGCGTGATTCAAATTTATTAGTTGTTGTCGGTAGC
>OX101783.1:64633805-64693805 GCA_944452715.1 Ophion slaviceki | reverse complement strand
AGTCTTATTATTATCCATACATATTAATTTATTATTTACTATTTTAGGTATATATATATATATATATATATATATATATATATATATATATATATATATATATATATATATATATATATATATATTTCTCAAGGCTAACACCTACAAAGAACCAATTTATTTTTTATTGTGTAGCAACATTTATTAACTCTATATATTTTATTATGTATATATATAATTAATCCATTTTTCTACGAAAAAAAATAAAAGGGAACTATGTAGACCCTCGCCTTTGAGGACCCCCTCAAAACCGCCAGAGGAGCCGATAGTCGAAATCGATACGAAGCCGATTGTACTTGAGACGCTATATCTATGTGGCTCACCGAAAAGTGAGATTTTTTGGAATTTTTTTTGGAAAAGACAAAGGTCATCAAAATGATGTTTGGCGGATTCATTCTACATGTGTTAACGTATAAAAAAAATTACGAGAAAAAATACAAAATGGCGGCTCAGCTAGGGCGTTTTTAGACGCTCTGCGGGAGGACGCGGCATTTTATGGATTAGCAGCCACAACGAAGAAAAACAATCATCATCTACATTAGTTTTGCTAGAGAAATACACACGCCTATTTTTTAATGTTTTTTTCGCCATCTGGCATCGTTTGGAATGAATTTTGCATTTTTTTCGCTGAAAAATCGGCCTTAATTTGTTTATAAAAACGAGAATGACTGATGCATCGTACAAATGGTGTGTACTTTTTTAGAGAATCGACTTAAGAAGCTCCAGTTAAAATTTCAAGTTGGTCTTCGGTTGTTAGGTCGTTGTATATTTTTGTACAACGACGGGCCTAAACGACTCCAAATAGCTACTTTCGCCGTCTAGCTTATTTCGTGCATTTCTTCCGCGCTCTAGAAAAAGAGGTATGGTCATGAAGAAAAAAATCATCATTGCGGCTTATTCCTTCTGTATATTATTCTTGTGATATTTATACATCATTGGAGCCGATAAAAAGGCCAACATTTCTTTTTCTACTCAGATGCAATGGCTTAAGGGGTTAGCCCCACTTGCGATTTTGAAAAAATCGATTTTTTTGAAGTATAAGTATCCGGGCCCATACTTCTCTATGTCCCCGGAATAGATGACTCTATGTAAGTTTACAAAAAAAAATATTTTCTTCGTGTAAACTGAAATTGAAACTTTAAACGCGTTTTTCTCAAAATCGCATTTCTGAAGTCGGTGACCAAGATTACTCGAACACTAATGAACCGATCTTCTTGAAATTTTGCAGGCTTATTTAATACATAAAAATGTAGTCTTCAATCGTTCGATTTTTTTTTCGAAAAAAATGGCCGTTTTATAGCCAAAAAACGGCCGTTTTTTTCGTTAAAATCGAACCATTAACTTGGACTGTCCGCCATTTTGTGAAAAATGAATATTTTTTAAAATCCTGCGATTAAAGACTAGTTTATACTTATATTTGACTAAATCCATCCGCATTTTTTTTTTCAGATGATCCACTTCGCCGCAATGTTGGTCACCGCAAACCGTGAATATAAAAACATTATTTCATTGACGGCCATTTGCCACTAAACAATGTAATATTTTTCAATAAAAAAATTACTGAAAGTTCTTCAAGATGTGTTCTTTAAGATGGTATATTGATCGATTAAAAAAGTTTTGTAGTTTTCTTTAAAAAAATTCATGAAAAAGGCCTTTTTTTGTGCTACAAGTGGGGGTAACGCCTTAAACAAATCTATCTCAATATTAATGAACAGAGTATGTGCTGAAAATACGGCATTACTTTCAGTGGTGTCAATTTTTTTCTTCATTCCTCTTATTATTGGTGGACGTCGCATCGTCAACCAACGCGACGATATACCCATCGATTTTGGTTGGATGTCGGAAGAAAAATGGTGGCTTAAGGCGGAATATACATTAACAACGATCAAAAATCGATTTGATTTTTTTTCTTTGGACGATAAAACTTTATACGTAGAATATTTTCCCAAAGTTTCAAAGTGAAATTCGAAAAACTTAACACTACGTGTTGGGGACAAATGAATTGCTAGGGTTTTCCACAATGAGAACCTAATCAATTTTCAATTTTGTTAATGTATTTGATTAAAAACTAAAAATCATAACTGATTATTATAAAAGTAAGTTATTGAAATACGTATATGAGTACCAAATAAAAGACATATTAATCATCAATAATATATATATATATATATAATAATCAATAAGTCAATATATATAATAATCAACAAAGCCTCACATATATAATAATCAATAATCCAATCTAGGTCTTTTTTAACTGATTTCTGTAAAGGTAAATAGGTTAATTGTTAGTTTGCATTGTTTTTAGAACAATAAAAATAAATTTCAATTGTTTTATTTGCGAGTTGCATTGACATAAATAAATCGAAATAAATTAATTGCAACATGCAATTAATGTTAATTGCAATTACTTTTTTAGTCAATTAATGCACTGTTTAAATGCACTGATTGATGCCTAACACTGACTTTGAACGCGTGTTTCTCAAAACTACATGTTCGAAATTGGCGTGCAAGATTACTCGAACACTATTCAGGCGTTGAATTGAAACTTGTTGGGAATATTGATAATATTGCTACTTACAAGTTGACGAGAAGAGTTTTTGAAAAATTAGAAAAAAACGACTTTTTTAATCCAAACTTTAGAGAAATTTTGCGTGAAATACTGATTCATTTGTAGATTCGCGACGTTCTGTTAAACTTGCATTTTATTCATTTTAATTACTGTCAAATACAAACTATATTTGTACGGGCGTAGTAGCAAAAAAAATTAACGACCTATTGAATCAAACCAAAGTTTATTTTCTTCAGTATAACAATCTCTTCTAAGTGAATTAAAAAAGTAGCTAAAAAGGGATTTTTAAATAATTTTTATAGCACGTTAAAGTGTTTTTTTGAACACATTTTTTTCCAACATGAGAAAAGTTATAATTTCACGATTTTTTCAGCTTTTTCTGAATTCACCTAGAAGAAAAATGAATGTCAATTGACCATTTTATTGGTTTATTTGGTGCAGTCAAGAATTACGAGCTGCATCTTTCCCGCGGATTGGGGACTGCAATGGCAAGACGCACATGGAATAACCTGACAAATGTGCAGTCATATATGGTTTCATGTTGAATGTTGTTTTATACATTTCAAATATACATAAAAGGATACTTCAATGTTTACTGGGCTCACTTGTTTATTTCCCGTCTAAAAAAAATCCCAAAAAACGCTTTTTTGGACCTTCTAATTCGTCCTGTCGCCTTAACAAGAGAACTTTGGCCGGCGATTATCCATCTGTTGCAAAAGGGCGGCCAGAGCGACAAGGCGAAAAGGAGGCGGCGGGACGCAAGTTGTTTGAATTTTGTTGTCGCTCTTATCTCGCTTTCCTCTCCAAACCGGTGTATCTCCACCCGAAGCTTTTTATTTTATGACTATATCGTTCAGTAATGCGCAACCCTCCACGGGGGAAACTGCCGCTTTTATTACACGCCGTTGTCGGCATCCTTTGCTTTAATTACCCGGTTTTTTTAGGTTTCGCTACCTTGGTCCAAGGCGCTGAGTCGACACAGCTATATAGATATCGGACGGCTTCTAAGCTTCTTCATAGAGTCTCGAAGACGCCACCTTTCTTCGGCTACCTAAAGACAAAGCGCCATCATCTTTTTTTTCCAGTGATGTGATCATGTGATGTTTTTATGATTCCGTCAGAGCAGAAGTTTGATATACAAAATGAGTTTAATCAGGAGTCTGTAGCGCGTCAATCTTTTCTCAATTTTTTTTGTTGTGATAAGCATCAATGTGATGACAATGCAGGCGCCAACTTACCATTAGCGAATGCTGGGGCCAATTAACCATTAGCCATCATATTTTTTTTCCAGTGATGTGATCATGTGATCATGTGATGTTTTCATGTTTTAGTCAGCGCAGGAGTTTGATCTACAAAATGAGTTTAATCGGACTGTATTCTGTGGCGCGTCGATCTTTTCTCAAATTTTCTTTGTTGTGATAAGCATCAATGTGATGACAACGCAGGTGCCAACTTACCATTAGCGAATGCAGGTGCTAACTTACCATTAGCCATTATCGTTTTTTCCAGTGATGTGATCATGTGATGTTTTCACGTTTTCGTCAGCGCAGGAGTTTGATCTCCAAAATGAGTTTAATCGGGCTGGATTCTGTGGCGCGTTGCTCTGTTCTCAAATTTTCTTTGTTGTGATAAGCATCAATGTGATGACAATGCTGGTGTCAATTTTCCATTAGCGAAGATTCTTAATGAGTTGACTTCGGAATTTAAATAAAAAGAATCACAACCAATGCAGGCGATCTCGAGTTCTTCCGAATGCGAACAAAAATTCGTTTCTGGAGATGAAGAGATTTCACAATGTCGAAGCGCGGTCTTTTTTGTGTTAATTGCTGGTAATATAAATGTTTTTCTGTACGCGCTTTAATATCCATTCGATGGCCCCGCGCCTTTCCAAGAAGCGTCGAAAAAAAGAGCCAAGCCATCGCGTAGACGAGACAAAGATCGGAATCGATTCTTTTTATATCTTCCACGTCGATCCTCAACGATGATGAGGTCACTCGCTATGGATAATGACTGTTCGAAAGGCCTCAATTTAATTTTTAGCGACGCATCGTGCGGGTCAAGTTGTCCGAAATTATACTGTGCTAATCCGCGGATAGTTACTCAATCTTGAATTATTTTAGACGAATATTTTATCAGCAACAATCCGCTGATTTGGTTGTATTAACGGAGACTTTGTCCTTGGAGTGCCATATTTCAGGTGTTTACATTTTATTTTATTTTAAAGGAAACGAGTAAAGCTTTTTGAGTGCGGTTTTTTTCTTGCTTTTATTCATGATATACAGAACGTTAAAAAAAATTTGAAAAAAAAACCAAAATGGCGACCGTTGCAGCTGCGCGAAAACAGGTCCTCAAATCGCGGGAGGTAAACGGCTGACATCACTGCCCCCTCTTTGTTGATCTGAAACACAAATTCAAAGCATATTATCAATCTGTGACCCTTTGGTCATGGAATGACGGATGGGTTTTTCGTTTAGTACAAATTTCGGAAGATGGAGGCAATTTAAAAAAAATCGAATTTTTGCGTTTTTTTTCGCATAAAAAGATAAATAATAAATGCAAAAATGTATCTATCGAAAAAACGATCCGTCATTCCGCGAAGACATATTTTCTGAGTATGCTCTCCAAATTTCAGGTCGATATGTTAATTACAGCGGTCAGGAGAATGTCAGCCATTTTTAAAAACGTGTTTTCGAGAAAAACGCGTTTAAAGTTTTGTAATGTGTTTACACAAATGTGTTTATAATTACCGCTAATCGGCAATGCCTGGTCCATAGAGGCATACCTCCTCTTCTTCTAGCTGCTGATGTTAAGCTCAAATTGATTTTTTGAAAATTTCAAGGACAAAGCCTCCCTTAATCGCCTCTTCTCGACTCTTTTTCGCCCGTTATGAGCATCCGTTGATAATTGAATATGGTCAGTAGCATAGTGGCTGTGAAAACTGCAATTTCATCTTGTCCACCCAAGAAAATTTTTCAACGTTTCGTACACATGCAGGTAAAATTTTATTGATATTTTATTGATTGTTCGTTAAATCCAATTTTTTCTATTGAATTCCATTATTGTAGTTTTTGCTTTTAAACATATTTATTTATTCTATTCAAGATCTTTTTAGTTTTTAGTTTATTTAGTCTATTTAGTTTTTTTAAATTTAAATCAAATAGAATTTTCGCGAAGTCAAATATTTTTCTATTTAATTGAATTAATGGTCTGTCTTTATTTCAACAAATACTTATTTAAATCAAGCTATTGACCAACATGTCATGACATTTGTAATTTGATCCTATAAATGTATTTATTTATTTTCATACTGTTACCATACGCATTATACATGTATAAATGCTATACAAAAATATAAAATCCAAATTCTTTTGATTCACATACTCCTTTCATATGATGGCCACAAAAATCTATATGAGGTAAATATGCATTTACTATATGCAAATAGAAATATCGACGATTTAAATGTATTTTTCATACGTTCGAAGTGAAAATATATTTGAATGAAAGATACATACTGTATGCAAAAAAAATGTATTTCATTCAAATAGATCTTTCCAGTATTTGACAGAAATATATATATTTAAATAAAATAGACATGCTACTAAAGATATTTTTTGTTCGAAAATATCTCCCATACGTTCAAAGAAAGAATGTACTTGAGTCTAATATTTTTTTATTTCATTTGAATATATCTAATATTTAACAAGAATAGCTGGAACAAATAAGAAAATATATTCGAAACAAATTGGATCATAATAGGCCGTGAGCCAAGGGAAAACCTCTTCGAATCTAATAGATCCTATTTAACCCTTAACAGTTACACTGGGTCCACGGGACCCAGACAAATTATTTTGATGCCGTACGACTTTTTTTTACAATAAAACATACATTTTTTTATATGCGTAAGTGTTTCATTCTTTCCTTCTAAATCGCACCTACGTTGGATGAAATAAATATACTTTTTGAAAAGTCCACAGAAACCGCTATGTCTATTTCAAAGTACATTGTTTCCAGATTAAAAAACCATTTTTTTCTTTTTGGTCAATAATTACAAGAGTTACAGCAATTTTCGTAAACAAAGTCATTTTTCACGTTTTTTGCATATTTAAAATGTATTTTTTGATTTCTAACCAATATCCTTGTATTAAACAAGGTTCAAATTATACCTCACAATTTTTTCCATATCGCTCAAGGCATTATTTCATTGTTTATAACAAGTTAAAAACGCAGGGTCCCATGGACCCAGTATGACTATAACGTGATTCTAGCTAAGTGTGACTACTAATGGCTAAATTAAATATTTGGTAATTCTTTAAATAAGTGACTTTCCGAAAAATGAGCCTAACATTTTTTGCTATTTTCTCATTTATTGGGTTATAAATGATGATATTCAGACGGGGGAAGCTGACATTCACCCCCCCCCCCCCCCCATACAAATTTATGGAGTTTTGAAGTTCTCGAAAACACGGGATAAAATTGGGCATTTTTAAAAATTTTGACGCCTATATTGGGATTGTTTGGGTTTGTTTCGAAACAACAATTTTTCGGAAAAGTCACGTATCTAAAGAATTACCAAAGATTTTTTTGGCAGTGTAAAAGTAATAAAAATATATCAGTACGATTAAAAAACATTTGCGGCAAAGTCGCAGAGAATGTCCATTCCGCCTGCTGTCACCTGAAGACATTGCCGCTATGCCAAGCCCGAGAAACGCTTTCCATTGTTGCAAATTCTGCAAAATCAATCAATTAAATATGGGATAGGCTGCCAACAATTAATGTCGACCGACCGGTGTCTCTTTCTACTTGTCCCAATCGATTCCCAAGCGACCGAAGTGCCGAATAATCGTCGGGCATTGTGTATAAAAGTAACATAATTTACCGGTCCGCGTTTAACGAACCTCGTTGGCCGAATGATCGAGGGCAAACAATCGATGGTCGAGCACAGAAGGAAGGAATGGAACCCCGATACCTTCTATATCCTCGAGCAGCATTTGATAATCCGTGGAGCGCAGAGGGGGGGGGGGGGGTTATAGCGTCGTTCTGGCAGCGTCACGAACACGGCGGCTCCTTTGGCCGAACGTTTTTTTTCCTCTCTTTTTCTGGACCTCAGCGTCGATTCCTTCGAGGCTACCTCGGATCGCTAATTGATTAATCATGATCCCCGGAATAAGAAGCTCCGTCTCACTCTTCATATATACGTGCTGTTTTCTCGGCTCTTCTTCGTCGAAGCATCAAAAAAAGTGAGACTGAGCGAGAGGGCAAATACAAAGGAAAAGAAGAAAATGACGAAACGAGCAGAGGATGATAGAGTCTTGTACATGAGGCTCTGCGGTTAATATCTGGCTAGGGCCACCGAAGAGGGCGTGTTCCAAAAGACTGGCCATCATCGCTCCTCCATGCCGATCAAACTTCGCGTTATTAATTCTTCGCTTAATCGAACGAGGGAATTTTTAATTAAGAAAGTAATATACGAGCTTTGGGCTATCGAACGTCGCGTTTCGAGAAATGACACGCACCTGGCCTGGCTTTACGTCACACAGACATATCCTTCGTCACACTTCGTGAATTCAATAACTTCTTTTTTGGCCAAGCACGATCAATCTTACGTTGCCATGATTCGTTCAGTCTTTGCGAATCGGATTTGCAAGGTTGTATCATCAAGGTTGCTTGTTGATGACACTTGATGTGGTGGAACTTTCATAGTTCGTCATGTGGGAATTAGCGGAATACGTGGGACTTGAAAAGAAACGCCACAGGAGACAGTCCAGTAGAAGATACGAAAACCCAGCACTTTTTAGCGTAGAATATGAATTGTTGACTGAAGGTCAATAAAACGTTTCCCCTCAACTCGCCCCAACCCTAAGAAATAGGGGTTGAAAACTTAAAAATCGTCGTATCCCGATAATTAATAGCCCGATCAAAAAAGGTTTCAAACAAAAGTTGTTCAAAATAATCAAATGCGGATAAAGTTATGTGACGTCCAATCCCCTATCTTTGAAAATAGCGGCACAAAAACGATTCGAAAATTAGGGGTTGATGCGTGTGCGAGCGAGTGTGTTTGTGCCGCTATTTTCAAAGATGGAGGATTGGACGTCAAATAACTTTATACGTATTTTATTATTCCAAACAACTTTAGTTCGAAACATTTTTTGATCGGGCTATTAATTATCGAGATACGGCGATTTTTAAATTTTCAACCCCTATTTCATGGTTGGGGCGAGTCGAGGGGCAAAATTTGGTTGGGGTTACTTTCAGCGTGCAACCATCTACCTTCAGTCAAAAATTCATATTCTACTCTAAAAAGCACTGGGTTTTCGTCTCTTTTACTGGACTAACTCGGCTTTGAAGAGTCGTGAGCGTATGGGCGGTATTGCCATTTTTTATACGAGGTGAAGTATTAATTTTGTATCAGCATAAAGTGGATGACAGAATTCGCAATTGGCCAAACGGCGCGCGAAAATGGACGGAGACTCGGTGTGATCGGTCATTTTGGACTGATAACGACATCAGTATATTTAACGAGAAGAAAGTTCGATCTGGATTGGTAAATGCGAATTAAGGGGTTACCCCCACTTGTGATTTTGAAAAAATCGATGCGGTGTTCATTGTATCTCAGTTAGAAATTATCTGAAATCAAGTACCATTAAAATTTTGTCAATCATCAAATCCTCCCCCCAACGGTCTTTAATACATTTTTTTTTCATTTCTAAATTTTTGGTGGTCATGGAAAGTGAAAAGGCTATTTTTTACGAAAAATTCCGCCATTTTGGGGGTGGAAAACCCCCTCAATGTAAAAAAAAATCTCGAACTAACCGTTCGGGGGAGGTATTTTATATGTAGAAAGTGTGTACCAAGTTTGAAATAAATCGGTCATGTAGTTTTCAAATGGCAGTGAACACGGACTTTGAAAAAGTGGTTTCGAGAAAAACGCGGCACCGGCTTAATCGTGGGTATTTTCACGTACAAATTTCACGGAATGTTCTTGAAATGACACTTAACAATGTACAAAAGGTTTCAATAAATTTACTCTATCCATATAGATGAAAAAAAATCGCAAAAAAGTTTTTTTTCACGCTGAAACCCCTACCCTCCCCTTAATGGGGGATGGTAGGTGGCCAAAAAAATGACTAAGGAACAAAGTAAAAACAGTTATGAATGTCAACTTATCAAAATAAGGAAAATACATAAAAGAAGCAATGGAAAGCGTAGGTGAAGGGGCAATCTGGTAAGTCGTATGGAATGGAAATGGAGGCTCAAAAGAATAGAAAGAAGCAGAAGAATTCAAACCGAATAAGAATACGATATACGATATCCTAATTCTGACCATGCAGTCTTCGAATTTGATCCAAACTAAGACTTTTTTCAAGAGTGGTAAAAATTGAAATTCGACCCTTAAGGGGGTGAAACAGGAGTTTGTAAGTTTATATAAGACAACATATTGTTTGGTCAGATTTGCTTGAAACTTGGCATACATGCACTCTAATAAAAATAATTTAATATGTATTCGTTTGGGTTTGGTTGGTGTATTTATGCCAACTCAAACAAACAAAGTTAAGGGGTTAAAAGTACTACTTGACTGTCTACACGCACCGAACAGCGAGGAAAACATATAGTGGTGTATATAAAATAGATTTAGTAAGTTTTAAGTAAATCTGCTAAAAAAAGTTTTCTCATACAAACGCTGACACTCTCGTCTAACCCCCTTAAAGGTTAAATTTCGGAAAGTGCTGAAATACATGTTCAATTATTTGTATTTTAGGGTACTTATGCCAAGTTTCAAGTAAATCTGACGAAACATTTGTTGTTTCATACGAACTTTAACACCCTCGTTTAACCCTCTTAAGGGTCGAATTTCAGGAAATGCTGAATTACATGTTCAACTGATTGTATTGTAGAGTATTTATTCCAAGTTTCAAGCAAATCTGCTAAAAAAAATATGTTGTCTCATACTAACTTCAAAACCCCTGTTTCACCCCCTTATGGGTCGAATTTTTCTTTTTACCACTCTTGAAAAAAATCTTATTTTGGGTCAAATATGAAGGCTGCGTGGTCAGAATTAGGGGCTACGGATATCGTAATATTCCCAAAATTTGAGACATATTTGCGAGTGTACGGAAGTTAAGGGGTTACCCCCACTTGCGATTTTGAAAAAATCGATTTTTTTTATTGCATTTTTTTGAAGTATAAGTATCCGGGCCCATACTTCTGTATGGGCCCGGAATAGATGACTCTATGTAAGTTTACAAAAAAAAAAATTTTGTTCGTGTAAACTGAAATTGAAACTTTAAACGCGTTTTTCTCAAAATGGCATTTCTGAAGTCGGTGACCAAGATTACTTGAATACTAATGAACCGATCTTCTTGAAATTTTGCAGGCTTATTTAATACATAAAAATGTAGTCTTAATCGTTCGATTTTTTTTTTCGAAAAAAAAATGGCCGTTTTATAGCCAAAAAACGGCCGTTTTTTTCGTTAAAATCGAACCATTAACTTTGACTGTCCGCCATTTTGTGAAAAATGAATATTTTTTTAAAATCCTTCGATCAAAGACTAGTTTATACTTATATTTGACTAAATCCATCCGCATTTTTTTTCAGATGATCCACTTCGCCGCAATGTTGGTCACCGCAAACCGTGTATATAAAAACATTATTTCATTCACGGCCATTTGCCACTAAACAATAATATTTTTCAATTAAAAATTACTGAAAGTTCTTCGAGATGTGTTCTTTAAGATGTTATATTGATCGATTAAAAAAGTTTTGTAGTTTTCTTTTAAAAAATTCATGAAAAAGGCCTTTTTTTGCGCTACAAGTGGGGGTAATGCCTTAACGCCTGTCCGGTTGAAACCGCTTGCATTGCCGGCCGTAGCGTGATCCTCTGAGTTGCAGTTCCAAACCAGGCCCATTTCATTGCAAACGGTCGAGTTTCAAAATGCTGCTTTATTCAGTTGCACTGATCCTTTGATCCAGTAGAGAGCTGCAAAGTCGGATCATCGGTTATCGGCAACTGCAATGAGCCGATTGTTCCCAACTTCCCGAAAACGTTTTCCCACACTGAGATAAATGTATGGTGTTCTCTACCATATTTTAACTATATTTTATATTCCCCCGAGGGAACAATCATATTTTATAGCCATAGTTACTATGAAAGGTATAGTACTCCTTAAAGTCATTTTAGCAGTTGCACGAATTATGCACATATTTTAACTGCACCCACCAATCTTACACACATACGTTTATTCTTTAATGCTATATAATATAGTGAGTTTTCATAAAATGGATATGGCCTGATACTGTGAAAAATGTACTTTCCCAAGATTCTAATAGTGAACTGAAATACATATAGATTTGTTAAAAATGTTCCGTCGAAATACGACTTGCTATATGCGTATTTGGTGTGTTATTTAAGGGGTTACATACAGTTAAAATTTCAGAAAAATCGATAAACTTTTTTTTTCATAATGTACATATATTTAAGGGGCCAATCAACTTTAGAGTCACGAAAGAAGGCTATTTTCGCGATTTAAAAAAAATATATGAATATAAAAGTTGTTGAGCTTGATAAATAAAGTCTTGAAATAGATTTAAATAAAAATTAATTCATTTTTATGCATTTTTAAGTACAAAAACTATAGTTTAACGTAACGCCTCAAAAAAACGCGTTTTTTCGCAGTTTTTCGCAAAAAAAAAGAGTAAAAATCAAAATTTCAAAACCATCGAGGGTCATCTTGTTGCGAATCATGTTTACAATATGCGGTTCAAATTTCAAGAGAATCGGTTTATTAGTTTCAGAGATACGATGGAGCTAGATTTTGAAAACGTTGTTTCGAGAAAAACGCGTTTGAAGTTTATACTATAAAAAACTCTTACCTAAACTTAATCAGCAATTCCTGCACCGTACAAAATCCCTTCTTATTGCTCAACATCGTCGATTTCTTCAAGTCTTGCTTGCTTTCGATTTTTTGAAAATGTCAAAGTGGACTGGCCCCTTAAGTACACACACAGAAAATTTCTTGTCAATCCGGCGACTATTCTCCGAGTTACACGCACATTTGTAATGACGTGTCATGGCATTCAAAAGTGCTTTTGAAACTACGCGTTTTTCTCAAAACTGTGTTTTTAAAGTCGGTGAGCAAGATTTCTCGGAAACGGCTGAACCGATCAGTCTCAAATATTAACACAATCTTTTTAAGTATATTTTTTAGTAATTAATCGAAGGATTTTTCTCACCGGTAAATATTTTTCCGTTTATAAACAATTCAAGGCCTAAATTTTAGTCAAAAATCGATTTTTTGTTTGTTTGAGAAGCTGCCATTTCGTCAAAAATTATTATTTTGCTTATTCCTTCGATCAATTACAAGATAATCCATTATATTAACAAATAATTTTTGGTTTTTTTTTTCATTTTAGATGATCCAGTCCAGAGATATCGTGCTCACCGCAAGATGCCTTTTTTAGAAGTGCTCCCGGGGATCAGCTATGGCAGCTTTCAAAATAATTATTTTTACAAATAACAAATGTTAAAGTACAGTTAAAAATTACCATAATATGTGTACAAATTTTGAGTTTAATAGATTTGAAGGTCGTCTCAAAAAAATCTTGAAAAATCGATCTTTTTGGGCCTCCTGATTGTATAGAACCCCTTAAGTGTTGGTATAAGCCATCAATGCCCGTCTACTAAATGCATGGAATATTCCAGAAATCCAATATAGAATAATATACGCAACTGACAGTTCTACCTCGATGATTTTTTATTAACATTTGCCATTCCCTGACCTCCTGTATTGATTTCTTTCGAAGAAGATATTTCGCCTAATCAGAATCGAACCTAGAACCGAACAGCCTACCTTCTGCCTATCCTACGCACGCTGCCACTGCGCTACCGAGTACTTTTGGCGTCTTGAGCTCACATATGGCGTAAGAGACAAAAGTAATTCCGGCTGTACTTCCGAATAGCTGTTACCTGCGATTTAGGTGAAATTTTTCTCACATCTTTCGTTTTACAATATAAGTCACTGCTTAAATGAATTTTTGGCGCTTCGCAATAGTTTTGTACCATGCAATCACGATTTATACCATATTATACGATACGACCTGATAAATGCATAATCATGTGTGTCTTACAAGAACAGAGGGTCAACTACAAGAAAAAGTGTTGAATTTATATCCTCTTTTTGCAATGCAACAGTTTGTGTGATGTGCGTAAGTTCTTAAAACTATCAAGCTGCGGTTGCTCGAACAGCAAATGATTCACGTCTTCTCTATAAGTAATTTTTACTACATTTTTTTTCGAATAGTCACTTTTCATAAGGTCTTCTAATAAATTATACTGGAACAACGCTAATGTTACCCATATGAATTGTACAAACTAGAAAAAAATAGAAGTTTGACTGAAGAAAACCTGACGTACAGTATACAGCATTAGTATTTGTACGCCAATTTTGTTAAAGGTGTCAATAAACTATAACGAATTTTACTATCCCCTCTTTTACCATGTGCGTTGTAAATGCTATGGACTTTTCTCTTAGTGCACAGAATAAATCGGTAGGGAAAAGTAACCGAATATAGAATAGTATCCTTAACATGGAATACCACCATGTGTGGTCGCGCTCTACTGCTAAAAAACACTGCCGAAAAAGTACTGCTAAAGGCTCTACTGCTAAAACTGTACTGCTAAACGGGCTCTACTGCTAACACTGTGCTGCTAAACGGGCTCTACTGCTAAAAGCTCCACTGCTAAAACTGTACTGCTAAACGGCTCCACTACTAAAAGCTATACTGCTAAATGGGCCCTACTGCTAAAACTGGACTGCGAAAACTAGCTTCTGCCAGAGGGCTCATATAAGTCCCACGGATGGAGGTTATACTGTACTTTTTGCGGTTTTTGACGATTTTTTGGGATTTTGCTGAGAAAATTTACGTTGCTATCGTAGACACCTCATTTGTACTCCTGTGACGTCAGGAACGTCAAAAGTTAGAAATACCTACTGCCAAAGATTACCTTAGGGCTGCATTATTGGAGAAAAATCATAATATTTTCGATATGTCGATTTATGTTTGTTTGGGTTTCTTTGGGTTGTTGCGTTTTAGCATTTGAGACTCTGTAGCAGTGCTGGTTTTAGCACTAGAGTCTATTTAGCTGTCCAGTTTTAGCACTAGAGCTTTTAGCAGTACAATTTTAGTAGTACAGTTTTAGCAGTAGAGTCCGTTCAGCAGTAGAATTTTGGCAGTAGAATTTTTAGCAGTAGAGCTCTAGTACCCCACCATTTCTCTATAGAGGCGAGGCACCATATATCGGATACTTTAGTTTGAAGTTGAAAAATTAAACAATTGCTAAGACCTTCACATTTTACGGTTGTATGATCTACATGTCCTACACAACACGATGCTAGTCATTATTTTGAACATTACATTTGAATATTTTGAGTTTTATTACGTTTTACAAGTGACAGAAATCATGGTTTTCAAAAAGGTGGCCCATAATCGGATATCGGGTATAAGGGCCCAAACTCCATTTTTCTTATAGGCCTCCGAAGTAACTCTTGTGGCGCACCCTTGCGGCGAGTTTTGGCAAAACTTGGATTGGTTTTCGTCTGCTAGTACCGTATGCTGGTCGCCATTTAAATCAGGTGTTTGCGTGAATGACAGTACCGTGTGTGATGTTTACGTTGTAAAAACAGCGTAAACAAGCATTATAAATTAATAAACGTGATGGGTACTCGATCGGTTGAAGGCGCTAATCGCAAATGTTGTGTTGAGGGTTGTCCCCACACGGAAGCGAGGAATCCAGAACTCCATTTTTATGGTTTTCCGAATCGACGTTGCTTTTAGGGCGGAAGGAAGTCACGAGGATACATTGAAATCCGCAATTAATCGTTATTACTTCCATCACACTATTTTATTTTATTTACAAGCACATTCCATTTACAATGTAAGATCTCCAATCGATGATGCTTGCTCAAGCCTAGCTCTTTCGTGTTTGTGCCGGTTTGACTTAACCGCCATGCGCCAATCCAAGTTTTGCCACCGGCAGCCGTTACGGGGCGCCACCACGAGAGTTACTTCGGAGGCCTATATCCGATATGAGGGGACTATTTTTATGTAAAATGAAACAAAACGTTTTTTGTTTCAACTTTGTAATTGTTATCAAACAATCCGTCTTTATGAGTTAAAATTTGATTAGTTCGGAACATTTTGGCACAAACGGATATTAGGGTTGATTAAGTATCCAGTATTAAGATTTGACATGGCCGAATATGAACAGTAATATATTTGTACATATTGCTATTTTTCCGAACATTATGTAGGAACATATAAGGTAAAATAAATGCTATAGTTGATTAAAAATAGCCAAAACATAAATCGTTTGGACTTGCCTCAATGAAAGCAATACTTTCTAACACAACAAATATATTTTCACGTCGGCGAAAAGTAACATCAGTTCACTCTTGTGCCACTTTTGTTGCTAGGCAACCAAAAGTTTTGCGGTGGCGACATCTTACGACTAGTTATTAGTGTATGAAATAAAAAACAGATGTCACTATAGGAAAAGTCGAGATGGTCAACTATCCCACAGTTATGGCAATTCTTGAAGAAATCACACAAAATGAAGACCATCCGACAATGATAATCTACAATGGGAACAGTCCACTAACCGAATATTTCGCGGACCTTGACGAAATCTAACACTTACTAGAGACAACTTTACAGAGACCCCTGTGCTACGAGTATAGCTTTGAATCTATTACGTTTCAACCGTGTATTTCCTTCAAAGAAGGCAGAGGTATCCAGGAATCGAAACTACCACAGGAAAGCTTTTTGGACATTTTCAAAGGAACTCGTCTCAACGCATGCTTCTTCACGGATGCATCCAAAACACCAGGAGGCGAATTTATAGCCGTCTCATTTACGGGGTCCTCTAGTTTCTCGGCTGTTTTTTTATGGCTTTTTCAATAATTTTTTACGGGCAAAGCATCGAAATAATCAATCTCATTATTTTTGCACAATCTTTATTAACATTTAAATAAGCTTTACAAATTTTTTGAAGTCAAAATATATATTAGAATAAACGTTATAGTGGCCGACAGGAAGACATCAAGTAAAAGAGGTGCTTGACGGTGACCAAAATTGCGGCTGTTCTGCTTATCCGAAATCAAAAAACCAAACGGCATTTTAATCTTCATATTTAAGACTAGCGATTGAACTAGAGTGAATTCTAAATTACAAAAATTGACTTTTTTATACCCTTTTGAAAATTGCATTCTATTTTTTACTCATTTTTTCTTAAGTTTTTCGCTCGTACAAAAAAAAACTATCGAAGCAATCATGATAATCCTAGTTCAATCGCTGGCTTATAACATATTAAAGATGCTGTATAAATTTGAACAAGATCGGTGCGGTAGTTTCTGAAATATCGTGGTCACCGTTTCGAAAAATGGTGTTTCGAGAAAAACGCGTTTGAAAGTTCGCGCATGTGATTTATACTTGTGAACCACTTCGAATATCGAAAAATCCTTTGGCACACATTTTATACACAGGTTGTAGATGTGATTTATGAAAAAAAAATCGATTTTTTCGACCCGAGAAACTAGAGGACCCCGTTAATTGGACTCTCTGATAACGAAACCCGATCATTTAGAGCAGCTGGCTTTGCATCAATATTTACAGCCGAGGCCCTCGCTACTGCTGAAGCCTTGAATTGGATTTCTAGCCTGCAGGGACCAAATTTTGCTGTCTTTACTGACTCACAGAGTGTCTCAAATGCCATCTCATCCTCTCCAGATCTATCTAGGAAGTCTCACCTGGTAGGAATCTTGATAGATCACCTAAGAAAGCTCAAGGACAGTGGCAAGGATGTCCGACTCTTCTGGATTCCTGCACAAGTAGGAATTATTCGAAATGAGCTAGCAGACAGTGCAGCCAAAGCTGCACCTGCACGAGAGACACAGCACGGGCTTCCAATAGTAGACTTTCCTTGCTTATGGAAAACAAACCCCACAAATAGCTTTCATGAATGTTGCCTAGGCAGCAGTAAAGAAAGGGGTATCAACTATTTCAATAACTACTATAGACAAAATCGATACCCATGGTACCATAAGTCCATCGCGTCTAGAAAAAGAATTGTCAGCATTAATCGTTTACGGACCAATCACACGTCTTTCAGATCCAGTCTTAAGCGCTTTAATATAGTCCAATCAGCAAGATTCTTGTGCGAGGAATCCGACGAAACTCCAAACCATAAATTTTGGCAATGTCCCAGCTACGAAGAGGAAAAAGCGAATCTAATAAAAAATCTGACCCGACAATATGGATATCATTCATACAGCATCAAACCCCTCCTGCACACAATGGAACCTCAAGCTTTACAGAGGTTAGGAAAATGTATAATGACCAGTGACACTTTTGTTTACAGATCGGTCTAAGATCATGCTTACGACGACTATGACCTGCTCGTTTTTCTTTTTCAACTTGGGACGATTTGGGATATTTTATAAAAAAAAGTCAACTATCCAATGTTCAGCAACTATCCGATATATGGTGATTCTCCCCTAACGAACAGTTCAAGCCGCAATACAAGACCTTCTTTTATCTCATCCAGTCATTTTAATCTGGCACACGTTACATGATTAAATGAAACGTGTTCCATTTAATGTTAGGCAAGCGCTGTGGCTGTGGCAGAAGAGTTTTTCAGTTAATTAGTTGAAAGTAATACTGTGAGTATGTGTTCAGCATGTTGTATTTATGTTAGTTTCAATATTTTCGGGACGTTTTATTGTTTGTGTTGTTGTTTGTAAAATACGATGACAAGTTTGAAGTGGTCTGAAATTCCAAATATGGAGCGTCATTAGGGGTCTGATTATGGAATATTCCATAATTGGGTTCTCAGACTTAGGTGGTTGGATACCTCTTTCTATAATATGATATATTTATTTTTTAGAATGCCGTCTTCACACTCAGAAGAAAAACGAAAATAAACGAAAGAAGATAAGATGGCTGAAGCCATAAAAAATGATCCGACAAAATGGGTTATTTTGAAGCAACGATACGCGTAGCAAATTTGAAAAAGTTGTCCAAAAGTCATCTCAATGGGTACCGAATATCCAATCAGCAGTTACCTTCAAGTTCACAGCCGCCCGAAAAGATAACTTTTGGACACGTGAGAACTTCAAAGCGAACCTTTGGTACCTATTTAGACGACTTTTGGACAACATTTAGGAAATTGCTACCTGGGGAAGTATTTCCACGTACCTAGAATTACTTTGTTTCCACATCACATTGATCACATACTTCCATCGAATTAGCAAGAAAAAAAGTGTTAGGCACCACTCTTGAAAGTCTTTTCTCGTCTCGTGGCTTGATGAGAGCCGATGTTCGCAGAATGGCATACATGTTAGCAAAACGTGATAACTTCCAAAATCCATTCGGTGAATCCGGCACGGTAAGTTCCCTGATCTCTTTGAAGATATAGATTTCTGTTGGTACGTTTTTTTAAGAAAAACGTACCAACGTTGTGCCTTATTTGGATGTTTCATACTTGAGTAGCAATTCCATAAATAGCTACCCTTGTGTGATTTTGATTTTTGAACAATATTGATATTGTTACTTAATATTTAAAAAAAACACTGTCACTAAGTCAAGCGTAAATGTATGACTGATTAAATAAGTCAACAAAAAAAAAAACAAATTTCTTGGTGCCGGTAAAATTTGTATGATTTTTTGTCAAGTGACTACTGGTGGGAACTATACCAACCTATATTTGAAGTTACTACACAGGGTTTTCAAATGAATTTTAATGTCATAGTGAGCGGCGTTATTAGTTCGGTTGAAAAATATTTTCTTTTTTTTTAATGATTTGCAATTATTGATTAATTCGAGCTTGATCGAACTACCCTTAAATATTGTCATACGAGCGGAGATATGTTATTCAAAAATTTGACAAAATGATTACAGATTTTGTAAAAAGTGCTTTTTTCTTCTTATTTCGGGATAGAAAAAACGGATCAAGGTAAGTTCGCAGAAAATCTTGGTTCCTTCACTGACGAGCAAGGAGAACGCTTCCACCGGGAGATCAAAATCTTGGCAGATAGGAAAGATGGGACACACACACGTGATGGCTTATTACGTTTGAAGTTTGCTGAGTGACTGCCTCGACAAGTCTCACTCAAGAATGAAAAGCTTATTCGATGTAAAACTATTTAATAAAACATATCATTTAATAAAGTTTTATTCAATTTTTTTTTAATTGTATAATTATACGTTTTAACGTAGAATATCTACATTAATCATGAGAATAGATTCAGTATGGAGATAAGTTGTAGAAGAAATAAACAGTTTTGCGGCATTAAGGTATTCCTTTCGCGGGCGCCGTATTTTGTGGGGGCATAACGAGGGCCCTTCTGAATTATTGATAAAATACAGTGGCGCTTGATGAAAAAAGTCACGATCAATTTTTATATTCAATGATACACTGGAATAAAAAAAATCGCGCAAATATAGGAGATTGTGACATTTTTACACTTTCTCTGAAAAGTCGTGACCACGAAAATTCTTCTGCTAGTCACATTTTTCTGAGTTTTATCATTAATATTTTCTTTAAACATTCGGTGACCCTCTGTTTTTATTGCCGTTGCGAAATTTTTGGATTTTTTACATCTAGACTTATTTAGTGTATAAATTATTAGATAGAAATGTGGCCAGCGTTCATCTCTATAAAGCGCCGTATAAATTAGACGATTTTTAGAGTTGTAATGTTTCGTTCAAAGTTCGATAACTTGGCTTGAATTTTTACCAGTATACTGGGATGTATTTTTCCTTGATTATAGACGAAAATCAGTTAAGAGTTAAATATTCGGGTTTGTAAAAGGAATACCTTAAGGCCGGAGCCTAAAGTAGAAGGTCCGCAAAATCGTTTTTTTTTTTTCATTGCTAAAATCGATAGATAAACTATCCAAGAATATATTTACAAAGTTACAGAGGCGAATTGTAAATATTTTCGAAGATTAAACGCCAAAAGCAGAGTAGCGGTTAATATTTAATATTGATATTGCCCCTATTGAAAACTTTGAAGCGCGTTTTCTCCAGTTTTCATTTTCACGTTTTTTTCCAAATTGGCGGGCGTGATAGCAAAAAAACTAAACGACCTTTTGAATCAAACCAAAGTTTATTTTTTTCAGTATGAAAATGTCTTCTAAGTGAATTGAAAAATGTCGTTGGCAAAGTCTTTTTAAATATTTTGTATAGCACGTTACAGTGTTTTTTGAAACACCTTTTTTTTCAACCCTGAGAAAAGTTATAATTTCACCATTTTTTCACCTTTTTCTTAATTCACCCAGAAGAAAAATATTAGACAATTGAACATTTTATTGGTTTATTAGTTTCAGTCAAGAATTACGAGCTTCATCTTTCCCGCCGATTGGGGTCTGCAGTGACAAGACGCACATGGAATAGGCTGATCAATCTGCAGTCATTTATTGTGTCATGTTGAACTTTTTTTTATACATTTCATATATACACGAAAATATACCTCAATGTTTACGGGGCTCACTTGTTTTTCCCCTTTTAACAAAAATTCCGGCAAAAACGCTTTTTGGACCTTCTAATTCAAGCTCCCTCCTTAAATCGGCTGTGTTATGATTACCATTAAACGTCTTCAGTTAACAAACTGGTTTTCTTTATGTCCAAAACAGCACGATATTTCATATTTGCACCGCCAAAAAAAATATTTCATTTAAATAGGATCTATTTAAATCAAATAGGTTTTTTCTTTGGCTCACGGCCTACTGCGATTTTATTTGTTTTAAAGATATTTTTTTATTCGTTTCAGCTATTCTTTTTAACTATTGAATATATCCAAATTAAATAAATAAAGATTCGATTCAACTAAATGTCTATTTGCTTACCATGTACACTGTAAATCTGAGTGTACTATATACATAAAATATTTCATAAATCCAAAATAAAATGAAACACTTGAGAGTTTTACGATAACGATTTTGTATAGTAATTCGTCATTCCCTGGCCTTTTGAGATGATTTCCATCGAAGAAAATATTTCACCGATATGGGACTCGAACCTAGAACCGACCTACTCATAGCTACGCATACTGCCCTTATGCTACCGAGTGCTTGTATCATCTTAGTCGCTGATATGGCTAAGAGACCAAATGAATTCCTATAATTATTTGCTGTATCACATAAAGTATATCAATTAGTTAATATCATTGTGATAATTAGAGAGTTTTATCGAATAACATGCTATATATTTTTCTAACATACCATATATATATATATATATATATATATATATATATATATATATATATATATATATTTCTCCACCCTCTGTCCACCCTCTCTAACCCCACACCTCTTTGATGTGTGTGTTGCAATAAAGACAGACCATTCATCAAATAGAAAAATGGTTGACTCTACGAAAATTCTATTTAATCTAAATTTAAATAAAAATCAAATAGATCCATTTAACGGATTCAACTAAATTGTTTTTTTAGCAGATGAAACCGAATCACATATTTATTAGGATCAAATAAAATACTTAGTTATTGGACGATATTGAATATATTTTGATTTGAATAAATAAATAAATTTAAAGTGAATAATTTTAATAATGGAATGCAATAGGAAACATTTGACTCCACGAAAAATACAGGCATACAGGTCTGAAATTGGATGTCTTTATAGCTTGGACATCTGTTAAGAATACCCAATCGTAATATAAATAAATATCGCAACACAACGACCTTTTTTCTAACCTCGAAAATGTCAAAGTTTGTGCCAAATAAACAGCATTTGCGGGAAGCATTGCTTTTCTGCTTCAACCCAAAAAAACAGCAGCTGAAGCACGTCGGTTACTTGAGGAGGCCTACGGCGAACATATACCATCAATAACAACGTGTGAAGATTGGTTCAAGCGGTTCAGAAGTGGCGATTTTGAGACTGGGGACAAGTAGCGCTCGGGAAGACCGCAAACATTTGCGGACGCCGATCTGCAAGCGTTATTGGATGAAGATGACACTCAAACAGAAGATCAACTTGCCGCGGCATTAAATGTGACTCGGCAATGTATTTCGAAACGTTCGCACGCCATGGGAAAAATTCATAAGGAAGGAAAGTGGGTGCCGCATGAGTTGACTGGGAGACGAATGGAAAATCGAAGAGCCACTTCCGAAATTTTGCTTTTGCGGCAGAACAGAAAGAGTTTCCTGCATCGAATTGTTACTGGCGATGAAAAATGGATATATTTCGAGAATTCCAAACGCAGAAAATCGTGGCTTTCACTTGGCGAAGCGTCAACATCGACGGCACGGCCACATCGCTTCGGAAAAAAGACAATGCTCTGCGTTTGATGGGACCAAAAAGGAATCGTGTACTATGAGCTGCTGAAACCGGGCGAAACTGCCAATGGGCATCGCTACCGACAACAACTAATCAATTTGAACCACGCATTGCTCGAAAAACGGCCAGAATGGGACACGAGACACGAACGTGTGATATTGCAGCTCGACAACGCTCCGTGCCATCGCAGTTCCATCATCCAGAACACCATAAAAACACTGAAATGAAATCTGCTACCGCACCCGCCGTATTCGCCAGACCTGGCCCCTTCAGACTATCACTTGTTCCGTTCGATGGCGTATGGCTTGAGTGGGCTACACTTGGCCAATTACTATGCAGTACAAAATTGGTTGGACGAATGGTTTCAGTCCAAAGACGCGTCTTTTTATCGTCGCGGCATTTATGTTTTGCCAGAGAGATAGCAAAAATGTGTAAATAGCGAGGGACAATACTTCGAATGAACCATTTTTTGTATTTATCTTGAAATTTTGGATTTTTTATTGGTAAAAAAGAACCCGGAACCTTATTTGCGCACCTAGTAGAATTTTTCCCTCAGTGTGGTCACTTACTCACAATCGAAGCCCAGAATTCGCTGAATGTGCCCAAAATGCTTTGCTAACGTCTCCAAGCTGCCTGATTCGCTCGATTAGAATGTGTGCTGCGGCCACATGAAAAACCTTTATCCGTCGAAGCGCGGCGCCGTGTAGGCAAGCGAAGTTGAGAAACCGGAAGAACGCTGATGGCAAAAGGGATGAGACAAAAGGTCGCGTTTGGCCGTCGATGTTCGCCGTTCGAGCCTGCGAGTATGGCTTGCAGAAAATCTCAGTCACGCGGCGTTGTCTCGCGGCAAGCAGGCCGTGGGTTCTTTCGTATACCGATCGCTCTTAAGCCGTTCACCGATTGGCCGAGGGGCGTTCAAAGAAGGCCGCCGCCATGACTAGCGCCCGCGCGCCTCCTGGCCCCAGCCGTCTCGCGCGCTCTCTTTTGTTTGTGAAACAATGGCGCGATCCCCCTCACTTGCCACACGAGCTCGACAATGCGAGCAATCGGAACGAACCCAATGTGTGGCGTGGCTCTCGCTGAGTCCGCGCGCGACAGACGCAACGGCCTTTCGTATTGGTTACTTAATCTATTAGGAAAATTAGCCTTCTCCTTCTTTTTTTTCGGAGGAATCTCCTCCCGAGCCGATCTCGAAGGCCGATCTTTCGGAAAAGCTGACGGTGCGCTAAAGGGGATAAGCGGAGCAAGGTGAGAAAGGTGCTCTGCGCCATTCGGTCAATGATCGGCCAACGGATGAGTGTCCGAAGCCGCAAATAATTGACAGCGATGTAATCCTGTGGCGCATGGTGAGAATGCTTCATTGAGGATGTCGACTGGATACGGCAATGTGCGAAAACTCCGTATGCATCAGGAAGAAAAATCTGGCCAACTTGATTGGATGAATGAATTGCCGATCCGCCTGGAGTAGCTAAGATCGTCTTACCAGGCTACCTCCTCATTGAGGGCCATTGAAGGCACTTGCCACCTGGAAACATCATGCCTTCGTTGTCATCATCTACGATCTGGGCTACCCAACTAGTTTCACTGGTGAGCAATCTCATTATATTTCATCAGACGGCAACCAACCGATAGGCTCGAAGCTACCCTTAATTAAACAATTAACGGATCCCGATCCCACCGATATTCTCACCACTCAATTCAGCCTCGATCGCAAGATACGAAACTGCGAATGATCTCTGTAGTACCGCGATCTTCAGTACGACCTCATCCCTCGAAACTATCCAACTTGACTGGCCACGGCAATGTGCAAAAAGTCTGCATGCATCAAGAAGAAGAATCTGGCCAACCTGATTGAATGAATGAATTGCCAATCCGCTGGGAATAGCTAAGATCGTCATACCAGGCTACCTTATCTCAGTGATGCCAACTCCTACAGAATGTTCCCCCTAGGACCAACTTCAAATCCCCCTAGATTGCGATGAAAAACCCCTAAAGTTTTCATTGTACACCCGGTTTGAGTACTTGACTTACTTTGCAATCCAATGAACCTCGCGAGCAGACAACCAACTAACGGACACAACCTCAACGTTGCACCTGACAACGTGAAAACGTTGAACCATAAAAGTAAAAACGGAATTCTCTTGATCAGCAAGTTGTTGGTCGTAATTCGAAATTCGAAATAAAATTTGGAATAAAATATGCAATGAGACAATAAACTAACGGACACAACCTCAACGTGACAGCGTGAAAACGTCGAACAGTAAAAGCAGTAAAAGTGAAAACGGAATTCGTTGGTCTTGACCTGCAAGTTGTTGTTCGTCGTAGTGCGAAATTCAGCTATCAACGCCACTTGTGTTGCTAGTACAAGACATGAAGTATGGCATTGGTGTAAAACATTTTGAAAGGCAATCGATTATAATTGAGTCAAAAGAAAAGTGATCCTTAAATTTAACGTTTAGTTTATAAGAAATATTTATTGCGAATGGAAGATTCTTCGCAGGAATATGTATTTCGAATACATAAAATACATTATCGCGCACATAATTGCGACGATCGAACGAATTGACCTATTTCAATTTCTGATCGAATTAATTGAAGATACATTGTTTTGTTTTTTTTCACTTTTTTTTCAAGAAATACACTTTACTTTCACGCCCTCAAAAAAGTTTCTTAAACAATGTACCCGCTAAAAAATCCCCCTAAAGAATACCCCTAAATAGATTTACCCCCTAAAAAACCCCTTCACATTTTGTTTTCCCCTAAATTTGGGGGCAAAACCCCCAAGTTGGCATCACTGCCTTAACTTCTAAGCTCATTGAAGGCACTTGCCACCTGGAAACATCATGCCCGTGAGATGATGTCTTTGTTGTCATCATCTACGATCTGGGCTACCCATCTTGCTCCACTGGTGGGCTGTACCACGGCTAACCTCGTTAAATTTCATCAGACCGCGACCAACCGATAGGCTCGAAGCTACCCTTAATGAAACAATTAACGGATCCCGATCCCACCAATTTTCTCACCATTCAATTCAGCCTCGATCGCAAGATACGAAACTGCAGATGATCTCTGTAGTGCCACGATCTCCGGCATGACCCCATCCCTCGAAATTACCCACCTCGAGGCTTCCATCGGATACCGGTAACAAAAAAACGCCCAACTGCCGCTCGTCGGACGCTTACGGAAATCTTTCGCAAGATCGTCTGATCCTTTTTTTGTCTACCTTCAAACAAAAGGCGAGAACGCGATTAGGATGACGCTGGCGCGTGACATCGCGCCCTTTCCCCCTCCATTCCCAAAGTTCAGCCGACGCTCGGGCTTGAGTGACGGGTCGGTGGGCGTTGTGAGACGCTTCCGAGGTGTTGAACGATCGATCAGATAAACTTCACCCGTCCGTCATCTTCACGACCTACTAAACCCCTACATTCGTCCACGAATTTTCACCTGTTCAAATACCTTTACGTTTCTCCCGGACCCGCACACTTTTTGCAACGTTCGCATATCGCCGAACAATTGGACAATTCGGAAGGTTATTTGCTGTTTTATGTTAGGCCAGGAGGAAAGTGAGTCGAAAAAAAGACATGGCTCGGTGGTGGCCTAATTACGAGTCAGGAAAGGTAATTATTCGATTATACACACTAGGTTTGGGCAAAAGCAACGACGAGGAAAACAAAAAACGCGGTTGGTTGGTTGGAAACGAAAATCAACGGGATTTTATGGCCCATTACGATTCGTCTCAGCGGGAGAATTTAGTTCCGTGAAAAATACGCTGCCTGACATCTCTCGGGCACTCGCCGAGGAAAAATAACTCATTGGTGACTGCAACCTACCTTACTGACGATTGAACTCTACCTTACCGACGATTGAGTGTACCTTGCCGACTATTGAGAACTACCTTACCGACAATTGAACTCTACCTTATCCACAATTGAACTCTACCTTACCGACAACCGAACTCTACCTTACCGACGATTTGACCTTACTGACGACGTTTACACGCTTCCTCCCTTCGTACGCCACAGATGTTGTGGTAGATTCCTAGCGTGGAAATTCTGAATATCACGTCCCAGTTGATAAAAAGGGGAGATCTGTGAAGCAGATGACGGTTTCCCACATCCACGCTCACTTGAAATATTCCGAACTTTATTTATCGATTGCTGATAAACCAGGTTGCGCTATACTCGGACATACGAAAAGGAGATGAGGCAGTTTGATCATTTAAGGTAACGTGATATACGCTGAGTCGTGAACTGTATTGTAGGTTTTTGAGCTTTTTCAAAGGGAGAGGAAGTTTAAGGGTCTCTTCGGGTTTCTTAGGCAACGAATCTGTGTTAATTGATAATCAATTTTATGTACGACAGCACTTTTTACGTTGAATAACAATCAATTCCCTTCGGGAAACAGTTTGATATATGATTTGCGGTGAGGACAAAGCATGAAAGGTGCTTTTAGCTCGCTTTTACCTCCGCCGACTCTATTTAGGCAAAATCGTATACTGCAGACATAACTCTACTGAGTGCAGTCTTAACTTGTTTTATTAAAACAATTACATGAAATTATTAAAATACATTTTAGTTAATAGCATTGTGTATTTTTGGAATGCGCATATCGGTCTCTGCCTTCCATTGTTTTGATATAAATACAAAGCCCCAAGGGGCCTTATAATCAAATATGAGATCCGATGGGCCTTAAATTTTCATAAACTAAACATCCTATATTTGCATTCACAAATTAAACGTCTTAGGGCGTTACATATGAGAAAAAGAAAAAATTGGACCTTTTTTATTGGCTTAAATTATGCATAAACATCACAAGAATACAGATACAAAAGAAATTTTACGCGGATTTTATTATATTTTTTAAAGCTTATTTTTCGAAGCGCCTCCACCGCTCCGAAACGCACGAAACAGCCTACACGGTGGAAGTAGCAATTGGGAATCGTTTAGTCCAGTCGTTGTACACAAATTATACGACCTAACAACTGAAGACCTACTACCAAAATACCTCCGTGGGTACACGCAGAATTCAAATGAGAGCTCCAATTCCGCTGTGTAAGCGATAGCTCCTAAATCAGTCTTCAAACGTCAAACGTGTTTTTCACGAAACCAAGCTTATGAAATCGGTAGAACGGATAATTCGGGCAGTCTTCATCCTATCAACTTGAAATGTTAACTGTAGCTGCTTAGATACATTTTCTAGAGAAGTCTACAGATTTTTTTGATTCATCAACAATTCTCGTTTTGATAAGCTAATGAAGACCCATTTCGTGCGACAAAAAAATGATTCAAAATCATGCCGTTTTGTGATGAAACGATATTCTTTAATGATCGTGTGTACTTGAATAAGAAAACTGATGTAAATGTTTTTTAAAGAATGTCCCCTTTAGGTGCTAATCTATAAAAGTTCTGCGTCCTCCCACACGGCGCCAAAACAAAAACGCTGTTTGTGCCCGACTGAGCTGCGATTTTGTATTTTTTTTATTAATTTTTTTTGTATGCGTCAGCACATGTAGAATAAATTATCTAAATTTTATTTTGATTGCTTCTTTAGTAATCTTAATACATTTTTTTTTAAGGTTAATTTAGCCGTAAGCCACATGGATGTGATGACTTGAGGGGTCTTCTCACTTTAAATGCTCAAACAAAAAGGCTATTTCCATGATTTTTTTTATGGGTTTAGACATTTCCATGATTATAGACATTGATATAAAAGTTGTTACTCTTAATAAATGCATATATAAAAAATCGTATGATATGCGTTATAGCCATTAACATACTGAATCTAAAACCGTTTGATTTTTTGTTTCGGATGATCCATCTCCGAGATTTCATCAACAGTGCAGACCTACAATTTTTTAGGACATTTTTTTAACTACCATTTTCGTCTATAAACAGTGACTTAAATTAATTAAAAAAAAAAAACAAATGTATTTCGAAAGTGTATTTATTAAGTGTACCAACTTTTATATCAATATCTATAATATAAGCCTATCAAAAAAATTCATGAAAATAGCCTTTCTTAGCGTCTAAAGTGAGAAGACCCCTTGAAGCTATTTTGATATATGGCTCACTTCTTTCCTAACCTTGAAAGGCCTTTTGAATGTTAAACTTTCTAAAGTACAGTTTTTGCAACAATTAATCGTTTATGATTCGATCAAGCAGTGGAATGAGTACAATTTCATTGGAAGTGGACACTTAGGGGAGACCGGGGCAAAATGGTATAGCGGGGCAAAACGGTACCGGGGCAAAACGGCACTGGGGCATAATGGGATCGGGGCATAATGGGATAGCAAAAAATGAAGTTTCTTGGTGCTTGATTTGGGGCAAAATGGGATAGGGGCAAAATGGGACACACAAAAATGAAGTGTCGCAGTCCGCTGAATTTGGGGCAAAATGGGATGACAGGAAAATGCATGCTTCGGCTCTATGAAAGAGCTGTTGAAACATAATCTAATCTAAATGGTGCTTGTGGTTCGTTTCAGTCCACATATACGCAGATAATACGGACTGACCGATATATTTGTCGACACATATCCGTCGATTTCATGGGGACCGGCGGTCCTAGTTTCATAAAACAATTTACGTAAAAATTGACAAGAGTTAGATTTTCATCAATGGCTTGAAAATCAGTATCAGTAGCGTGCAGTTGGCAGAAAATAAATTAAAAAAACAAAGAAAGATAAAAACAAAAAAAACCATAAATTGCACGCGTCAGATTATAAAAATTACTTGATTATTTAAATAATTAATAACGACAAAGAAATTGTACCAATCGAATAAGAAGGCTCAAATAACAATTTACGTCAAGTTTGGTACAGTTCTGACCGCAGAATCAAAAGTAATTGTTTAACAAACTTTAATAACGAATGGGCCCACTATTCATGTACCCATGCTGACGATAACTTAATCGAGTCCGTTTGCGATAATTGTGCCGATAAAAATTAGCTTAGTTAAACAAGCAATAAAAATTAAACATTGCCACCGTTAAATTATAGTATCGTAAGTAGAGTGTGACCCAAATATCGTGTAACATTCAATAAAACCTGTTTTCACTCATTTATTACCCCTCGTTTTTTACCCCTGCATTTCTTTCGTTTCTGCATCGAATTATTCCACTGTCCCATTTTGCCCCGATCCCGTTTTGCCCCAACCGCCTCTTTCTGAGGAGCCTGATTTTCTCCGGCCCATTTTGCCCCAGTCCCGATTTGCCCCAATGACGTATTTTCCAGCAGTGTTGATTTTCACTATTCCATTTTGCCCCAAACCCGTTTTGCCCCGGTCCCATTTTGCCCCGGTCCCATTATGCCCCGCTATACCATTTTGCCCCGGTCTCCCCTACATTAATTGGGCATCTAATTCAACATTTGTAAAGACACATAGGTTAGCAAATGATCATTGACGCCACCAACGATCATGTTGGTTGTGTTCATTAGTTCTTTCACCGAATGTACGCGTTGGACTAGTATAACTATGGCTGAGGAAACGGCAAAACATACACGGAAAAAAAGAAATAGTACAAAATACAGGGGCTACACAGTTCGCATTGGACTCGAGCGATTGCACAGCGATATTTACTGAAACAGTGCTCAAAATACAGTGTGCTCAAAGTAAATTATTACAGTTCCTATACTGTCTTCTTTGGACTCGAACCGCTCTACTGTATCTTTTACTGGAACACACAGTCCAAAATACAGTGTAGTCAAAAGTAAATTTTGACAGTTCAACACTGTAATATAAATTTAACAAAACTTGTAATTTGACAGTTGGCTAGTCTGTATTATGTACAATGAATGCGCCAGTTATATCGACAGAGTTTATGTAGGTGTTTTAACAGTGAAGTCCTCGTTCTACAAACTGGTTAGCAACAGATATAGTTTCAGTTTTCAATCGTTGCTTTTTACAGTATAAACACGGGAAACGTTCTAGTTGTAATACTGTAATTCAAACTTGATGAACCCCGTAATTTAATAGTGCCACAAATCGTATATTATACAAAATTAGGGGTAAAAATAACATTAGATAGCGCTAAAAGAACTGCTAGTCCTTTGTGTCCTGGTCGCGCCACGCGTGAGACAAGTCCTAACCAGTGACTGCCGTTCACAACGTCACACTGTAAATTTGATTATAAAAAATAAAATAAAAGAAAATCGGCGAAACCTTTGCTTACAATGTATATACATATCAAGAATAGAATGAAGTGAATGAGACACACAAAAAAAGATTATCCATAAAAGAAGTTTGAAAAAATGTGTAGAAAATATAACAAAATCAGTCACATACACAAGAACGTACCTTTTTGTAAATAATTCTCTCTTTTTTATAATTTCTTGAATTATGTCGCACAAATTTCAACGTTCGCATCCTGTCGACCACGCACTACTAACTGTCAATCCTTTGTGTCCTGGCCACGTGCCTCACCCCACGCGCTAGACAAGTCCTAATTAGACAAGAACGTACCTTTTTTTTAATTTTTCTTTCTTTATAATTTCTCGAATTCTGAGGCACAAATTTCGATGTCCGCGTCCTATCAACCACGCACTACTAACTGGCAATCCTTTGTGTCCTGGCCTCGGGCCTCACCTCGTGCCTCATTTGTGCACAGTATAAAAATCAGTGATCGCATTTAAATTTTACAGTTGAATATTTTTACTGAAATCACTGATGTATTCACAATATCAAACTGCAAATAAACCAGTGTAACTGTAAAAATCTCAGAGTGCACAGATAACGTCACGAACTGTCGAAAGAAAAGTAAAACTACCGTGGCACACTGTGAAATTTAATAAATCACTCTGTACTCAATACAGTGTACACTGTAACCCTTGCAGTTTGTGTACAGTATACAAATCAGTGATCTCATGTAAATTTTACAATTGAATATTTTTACTGAAAACACTGATGTATTCACAGTACCGAACTGTAAATAAGCCAGTGTAACTGCAAAAATCTCAGTGTGTACAGGAAAATTCGTCATTTTTGTAGGACAGGATTTACATTACTGTGTTTTACTGTAAAATGAAATATGGCGCCCTGTTTTTTATGCGGTTTATACTGTGATTTTCGCTGTTTCTTTTTTTCCGTGTACGAAGAGATACTGTAACGATAGAAAACGAATAACGACAGAGAGAGCGAGAGAGAGAGAGAGAGAGAGAGAGAGAGAGAGAGAGAGAGAGAGAGAGAGAGAGAGAGAGAGAGAGAGAGAGAGAGAGAGAAGAGTTGAAAAGCGTTCAACGACCGTATATACTATCGAAACGGAAAACCGAAACGTTAACGTAAATTGAATAACAATCGCGGTACGAACGGCTGTCACTCCGACGACGAGTTTCCTCCTCGTTGGCTTCGCGAGTCAGTCATCTGGTTCTATAGGTCGTTTATTTTTCCAAAATGGCCGCTAAAACATTACTCCCCGCCGCAGATATCCTCTTTCGTTCCACACTCCGTAATTTGAGCGATATTTATAGATCCCGCGTTGTTTCAACGTTTAACGAAATAATTGAGTGCACGAGAAGTCATGATTATTCGAATTGATTAAGTCTTCCTCCGAAGGCCCTCAGTTTCTACAGCAACCATCGAGAAACACATATTTTTTAACCTGCATTGCGTTCAGAAGATATATCAACTATAAAGTTGATATGTCTTCTTAATTCGCGTCAAGAAATCTACTTCTCTCGCTCTCTCTCTCTCTCTCTCTCTCTCTCTCTCTCTCTCTCTCTCTCTCTCTGTCTCTCTCTCTCTCTCTCTCTCTCTCTCTCTCTCTCTCTCTCTCTCTCTCTCTCTCTCTCTCTCTCTCTCCTCTCTCCTCTCTCTCTCTCTCTCTCTCTCTCTCCCTCTCTCTCTCTCCCTCTCTCTCTCCCTCTTGCTTCAAGATATTTCCAAGGCATAATAAAACTAATCAATCAATCTATCCTTGCAAATAAACGAGCAGTAGTATTGAATTTTCTACTCTGACATAAAAGTTCTGTTGATCTTAACTAGATGCGTCTATTTGATTTTTTCTTATTTAAATTAACTAGATTTTGCGTGAAATAAAAGTTTCCCTATTGCATTTTATTATTGGAATTATTTATTTCAAATGTATAGTTATTTATTCAAATAAAGATCTATTTAATATCGTCTAATAACTAAATATTTTATTTATTCCTAATAAATCTATGATTTGGTTTCATCTGTTCAAAAAACAATTCGAAATTTCAAAAGTATTGAATTTTCTACACTGACAGAAAAGTTCTATTGATATTAACCAGATGCGTCTATTTGATTTTTTCTTATTTGAATTAACCAGATTTTTCGTGAAATCAAAGTTTTCCATTATTTTATTTTAGCATTTCATTATTGAAATAATTTATTTCAAATATATTTATTTATACTAATTAACATCTATTTATTATCCTCTAATAACTGAATCTTTTATTTATTCCTAATAAATCTATGGTTTCATATGTTCAAAAAACAATTTAGCTGAATTCGCTAAATGCATATATATAATATTTTTTAATTTAAATGCAATAAAATTTTCGTAGAGTCGAACATTTTTATATTTAATTGAATCAATGTTCTGTCCTCATTGCAATCATCCTCATTGCAATCACTGTACTCACTGATTTGAATGAAGCTATTGACCAACGTTTGGTCATGACATTTTTCGATTGATCCTACAAATGTATTTGTTTGTTTTCATATTGTTACCACACGCATTATACATGATTAAATACAACGATTAAAATATATTTTCCGTACGGTCGCAGTGCAAAAACATTTTATTGAAAGACACATACATAGTAAGCAACTGAACATTTATTTCTCTAAAACAGATCTTTCCAGAATTTAACATAAAAATGTATGTTCGAATCAAATAGACGTTTATTCATGCTGATAGAGATATTTTTTATCCAGAAATACATCCCATACGTTCGAAGAAAGAATGGGCTTAAATCTAATCTTTATTTATTTAATTCGCCTATATGTAATAATTAACAAGAATAGCTGGAACAAAAAAAAATATATTTCAAAACAAATGAGATCGGAGTAGGTAGGGAGACAAAGAAAAAGCCTATTTGATTTAAGGGGTCTTGTCACTTTAGTCGCTAGAAAAGGCTATTTTCATGATTTTTTTTATAGGTTTATATTACACATATATATATATATATATATATATATATATATATATATATATATATTTATTTATATAAAAGTTGTTACACTTAATAAATACACTTTGGGAATACGTTTAAAAATTTTTGTATGTATTTATGTAACCCAAACAAACTTTAAACGCATTTTTCTCGAAACAACGTTTTTCGACGGCTTGTTGATAAAATCTTCGAAACTACTAAACCGATCCTTATGAAAACCTAACCACATATTCTTTACAACTATAGCTATAGCACATATCAAGGATTTTCAAAATTTTGATATTTACTATTTTTTTGCCAAAAACGGTGAAAAAACAAGTTTTTTTTTTTCGAAAAATGTCCGCCATTTTGTTATTTTTGCATATTTAAAAAATCCTATGATATGCACTATAGCCATTAACATAATGAATCTAAAACCGTTTGATTTTCTTATTTCGGACGATCGATTTTCGCGATTTCGTCAACAGCGCAGACCTACAATTTTTTAGGAAATTCTTTTAATTACCATTTTTATACATAAATAGTGACTTAAATAAATGATTTTAAAAAAATGTATTTTGAAAGTGTATATATAAAGTGTAACAACTTTTATAACAATATCTGTGATATAAACCCATTTAAAAAATCATGGAAATAGCCTTTTTTAGCGTATAATGTGAGAAGACCGCTTAAATAAATTCTATTTAAATTAAGTAAATATTTTGCGGTGTACGACTCGACTCATCATTCAAATGAATGACACGATGGAAATTGTAGTCTCCGATGTTCAGGTGCCAATGAATATCTCGATCTGAATCGCGTATAAAGACGATCTTGAGTGCATGTAAAAAAAGGAATAGGGATTAAAAAAAAGCTTTTCTGGATCAGTTCACCAGACACCATATGCCTCTTCCATTTCTCCCATGTCTGCGAGAATACCCCTTACGACGAGATAGTTATATTCTTTTTTTTGCCTGAAATAAATTTGAAGTGCCACTCAAAAGAGTACGCGCACACGCACTCAAGAATTCTTTTCAGCCTCGACGTACTGATATTTTGTATTAAACACACGCTAAGCTCTTCGTATGTACCTTCGCTATACTGCGGGTACCGTCGAAACGACACCGAATTTCAAAGAATCGTACAAATCCGTAGATTTCTCACTATCGATTGATCGCAGTATTATAGTGACGATTTATAGTACTTCCTTTTAGGGAACAATTGCGAACAAAACTTGCGCTTCTGAAAATTTATATTTTGCCAAACTGGAAAGGAAAAACAAAATTTTGCCAGTCTTAATCTTTAATAATTTCATGTTCTATTATTGCCGGAACGGTATAATGTTGAAATCGATTAGCTTAAGGCGTTACCCCCACTTGTAGCGCAAAAAAGGCCTTTTTCATGAATTTTTTTAAAGAACACTACAAACCTTTTTTAATCGATCAATATACCATCTTAAAGAACACATCTTGAAGAACTTTCAGTAATTTTTTTATTGAAAAATATTACATTGGTTAGTGGCAAATGGTCGTCAATGAAATAAGGTTTTTATATACACGGTTTGGGGTGACCAACAATGCGGCGAAGTGGGTCATCTGAAAAAAAATGCGGATGGATTTAGTCAAATATAAGTATAAACTAGTCTTTAATCGAAGGATTTTAAAAAATATTCATTTTTCACAAAATGGCGGACAGTCAAAGTTAATGGTTCGATTTTAACGAAAAAAAAATCGAACGATTAAAGACTACATTTTTATGTATTAAATAAGCCTGCAAAATTTCAAGAAGATCGGTTCATTAGTGTTCGAGTAGTCTTGGTCACCGACTTCAGAAATGCCATTTTGAGAAAAACGCGTTTAAAGTTTCAATTTAAGTTTACACGAACAAACTATTTTTTTTTTTGTAAACTTACATAGAGTCATCTATTCCGGGCCCATACAGAAGTTATTCTCAGATACTTATACTTCAAAAAAATGCAATAAAAAAAATCGATTTTTTCAAAATCGCAAGTGGCGGTAACCCCTTAAGGAATTGTATAATACTAATTATTATTTCCTATTACTATAGCAATTATTTATAATTATCTGTAAGTAAATAAATATATAATAACATGGTTACAAATTATTATTATTGATATAATTATTATCATTCTCCTTGTTAACCCTCGAAAGACACTCATGGGTCTCGCAGACCCGACCAGAAATGCAAAACTCGCGTTTCTTCTCTTTCGCAAAACTTCTTCATCTGCTCAAACAGCGTTTTTTCGACAAAACTTCTTTGAGGGGTGGTTTCCCCCCTTAAAACCGTTTTCTCGCAGATAAAAAGAAATACGTGTCAAATAGTTTTCAATGTTTTATCACATATGTGAATTTCAATAAAACCGACGGCGGACACTTAAGTGATGTTCCTTGTAAGTAGCGAAAAATATGAGGTCATCCTAGGGTTAGGATTCCCATTATTATTATTGTCGTTGTTATTGCTGATCTATTTCTATGCATATTTATCTAATTCAATCGTCCCCACGCTTTCAATTTTTAAGGCTTTATATACCTCTCGATGTTCGGAAAAAGGGCTTTTTGGGATTAAAAAAAAATACTAATAGATCAATCGAAATAAGGTTTGAAGGATTTATTTCACTGTAGGTTCACAAATAATTTTTTTTTTATAGAAAATGTTTCTCGGTTAAGGGTAGAAATAGAACGCTTTTTCATGGGCGGACTCGTAGGAGACACACGCGAGCACCCGGAACAAAAAATCATTTTTTTTTTTCACAATCTACATGAGTTTTGCTACTGACGATTTTTAGCCAAATTTTTGGACAGTGAAATTTTACCTAAAAAATCGTCAGATAATTGTTAATAACAAATGAACTATGCAATATAAAAGAAATCCTACGTACTTCCACAGACATTGTATTTTTCAAGATATTTTCAACATTTCAAGTGGATTGGTTGAATACAATTTTCAACCAATCCACTTGAAATGTTGAAAATTGTCTGAGTTATCTTTCCGGCCAACTTACAAAATGAAGTTTCGAGATAAACGATGCACAGCCGCCATTTTAAAATGAATCACTTCAAAAAAATTATTGTATACAGTGACTGATATGTATGATCAACACCCTTTTTTGTAATATCGATTTATTTTCTAGTTTTTCTGAAAAAAATCCTCAAAAAGCCTATTTTTCGGCTTCTAGAGTGGCCTAACCCCTTAATTGAAAATGGTTTCCAAACATTTTAGAAAGAAATATAACATGTCCATGTTAACTAGTCGTCTATATCGAGAAATGTTTAAGACTGCAAACATGTATTTAATCGACGCTTCATGATGCCGAACTATGGGATATCGCTGGGCTTAAAAATCCTCGAGAACATAAAGTGTTACGTCTTACGTAGGATGAGCCATAGTGGTGTAACTATGAGTGGTGCATGCACTCGATGAAAACACGTACACGTTACACACAGAGCAGACGAGAACATCCCATGTGCTTTTCTATCGTGAGTTTTCAGTGGAGAGGTACATAATACGTGATGCTCTGGCGGCGGCGACGAAGTTGGAGGATCGCCAGAAACACGAGCACGCGAACCTCAAACCCGGTGTGTATGGAGATGTACACCGCAGCAAGCGAGTAGCATTTGCCGAGATTGAAGAGCGAAATAATAATGATCTTCGCGGGATGATCTATTCTCAAGCGAAACTGTGATCTCACGTATCAAGATCAAAAGTACATTTGACAAATATGTATCGGCAAATGTACCTTTGAAGACGGAATTTGTTTGATAGACTAGAGCATGAATACGGGTTTTTGATTACATCGAATTTTTTGGATTACTTTTTTTACACATGTGCCTCATTCAGGATGGATGTGATTCAAAATGATTTTTTGTATGGCGTCCGCTTCGTATGTCGTTCAAGGCTGGTGTGGTTCAAGATGATTCTCTTCAAGACATTCACATCATACGTCGTTGAAAATTGTCTTCTGTCATTATCAATGATTTTCTTGAAGACATGTGCCTCGTATGTGGTTCAAGACTTGTGTGGTTCAAGATGAATTTCTTGAAGACCTGTGCCTCGTATGTGGTTTAAGACTGTTGTGATTCACAATGATTTTCTTGAAGACATATGCCTCGTATGTGGTTCAAGGCTACTGTGGTTCAAGATGATTCACTTCAAGACATTCACGTCATATGTCGTTGAAAATTATCTTCTGTCATTATCAATGATTTCCTTGAAGACATGTGCCTCGTATGTGGTTCAAGACTTATGTGGTTCAAGATGAATTTCTTTAAGAGCTGTGCCTCGCATGTGGTTTAAGACTATTGTGATTCACAATGATTTTCTAGAAGGTATGTGCCTCGTATGTGGTTCAAGACTTATATGGTTCAAGATGAATTTCTTGAAGACCTGTGCCTCGTATGTGGTTCAAGACTGTTGTGATTCACAATGATTTTCTTGAAAATATGTGCCTCGTATGTGGTTCAAGACTTATATGGTTCAAGATGAATTTCTTGAAGACATTCGCCTCGTATGTGGTTCAAGGCTGGTGTGGTTCAAGATGATTCTCTTTAAGACATTCACGTCATATGTCGTTGAAAATTATCTTCTTGAAAACGTGCGCCTCGCATGTGGTTTAAGACTATTGTGATTCACAATGATTTTCTTGACAACATGTGCCTCGTATGTGGTTCAAGACTGATGTGATTCGCAATGATTTTGTTGAAGACCTGTGCCTCGTATGTGGTTCAAGACTGTTGTGATTCACAATGATTTTCTTGAAGACATTCGCCTCGTATGTGGTTCAAGGCTGGTGTGGTTCAAGATGATTCTCTTTAAGACATTCACGTCATATGTCGTTGAAAATTATCTTCTTGAAAACGTACGCCTCACATGTGGTTTAGGACTATTGTGATTCACAATGATTTTCTTGACAACATGTGCCTCGTATGTGGTTCAAGACTGATGTGATTCGCAATGATTTTGTTGAAGACCTGTGCCTCGTATGTGGTTCAAGATGATTTTCTTGAAGACCTGTGTCTCGTATGTGGTTCGAGACTGTTGTGGTGTACAACGATTTTCTTGAAGACATGTGCCTCGTATGTCGTTCAAGATTGATGTGATTCAAGATGATCTTCTTCAAGACAGAAAAACCGGAACATCATATAAAAAATCCGATATTGGAAAATCGATATTGGACTCCAATAGTACCGATATTTCAACATCACAGTTGACACAATCAAAATATCATCATAATAGTTATTCTTTCCGTTTAAGTTAATTTCACTTTTTTATTACATTTAATAGTCTTAAAATATTATTACTATTTTAACCCATTCCATAAGCATGCCAAATTTCCTCGAAATCGGAGAGGTCGACTTCGCAACCTTTCCTTGTAATTGAAACCACAGTATGTATTAAAAATCCGTCTTTTATTGACATCTTCATTTATCATTCATTTCTAAACATATAAAACATACTGTGCTATGTTCTCAAATATATCCAACCCAACATAAAATAGATAATCAGAAAAAAAAACAAAACGGGGACTTTTACGCAAATCAAATAATTAGTGGGCAAGCAAAATTAAAATTACGCAAATTACGTGTTGCAGGCAGGCAACGGTATGGTCACTTTAGTTAACGAGATTGAAATTGTTGAAACAATGACCGTACAAAACAGAGGGCATCTTAAAACTCGTGGATAAATAAGCTGACACTTCGGACATATTGAATGTCGGTTATCATATTTTAAGACTTTTAAACGTAATGAAAAAACAAGTAAATGTGACTTAAATAGAAATAATAACAATTATAAGTCCATATATTAATTTGTTCAACTCTGATATCGAAATATCGGTAATATTCGAGTCCAATATCGGTTTTTCAATATCGAATTTTGGTCCGATATTCGGGTTTTTCGATATTATCGAAAACCGGCATCCATGCTGTAGACACATATGCGAACTGGTCTGTTGCTTATTGAACAACGGGATTTTACGAAAATCGGCATTTACCAATGTTTAAGGGGCCTTCTCACTTTAGACGCTAAAAAAGACTACTTTATTGAATTTTTTGATAGGTTTATATTATAGATATTGATATAAAAGTTGTTACACTTAGTAAATACACTTTCGAAATACATTTAAAAAAATGTTTTGATTTAATTAAGTCACTATTTATAGACAAAAATGGTAGTTAAAAAAAAGTCCTAAAAAAATTGTAGGTCTGCGCTGTTGATGAAATCTCGGAGATGGATCATACGAAACAAAAAATCAAACGGTTTCAGATTCAGTATGTTAATGGGCTATACCAGTGTCACTTAAAAATAATCGACTTTTTTTGCCTTTTCCGATAGTTTATCCTTTCACAAATATCCTGTAAAAATGTCATTTCATTTCAAATATCATGTTATCTTGCAAAAATCGATAGTTAAATCCACAAACGCGTTTTTCTCGAAATGAGATTTTTCAAATTTACTGACATTGTAACTCAGAGAGCAATTATCCGACTGACTTGGAATTAGAACTGAGTACTCTTGAATATATTTACTCTACAATGATGTAGGATATTTTTGATTGGATGAGAATTGACGATTTCGCATTGAAAAAAAACGACCATTTTATAGGCAAGAAAACAGACTTTTTTCATAACTATGCCATTTTGTTAGATTTTGATATTTTTCGAAAATCCTCTGTCATTTTACAGGAAATACTTTCCAGTTTAACGACATTTTTTCCTTTTTCGGTTGCAGCTACTCAATCGGCCGGAATCATGTCAGCAGTGGAGGAACTTTTTTTTGGCACCTCCGAAGGCAGCGCATAAGTCGCTTGGATCTCGATATTTTTCTATGAAAAAATTATGTAATATAGGTCGGATATAGCCAAATACATTCTTAATTTTCCGAAACATTTAATTTTGTACTTTTCTTAAAAAACAATCCCGAAAATCACCCGAATTTTCAGCGTTCACACTGGTATAGCCCCTTAATGGGTACAGCGCATATCATACGACTTTTGATATGTGCAATAATAATAAAATGGCGGACATCTTTCGGAAAAACAACAAAAAAACGTTTTTTTTTTCACCGTTTGTGGCAAAAATAAATAGTAAATATCAAATTTTTTAATCCTTGATATGCGCTAGAGCCATAGTTGTAAAGAACATGTGGTTAAAATTTCATAAGGATCAGTTCAGTAGTTTCAAAGATTTTATCAACAAGCCGTCAAAAAACGTTGTTTCGAGAAAAACGCGGTTAAAGTTTGTTTGGGTTACATAAATACATGAAAAAATGTTTTCAATGTCCCGTGCGGAAATTAAGTTGGGGCTGTGATCGGGCCCCAATAGTATTCCCCCAACTTTATTCGGGCCCCAATCTGGAAGCCACATGAGGGCCGTTAGCGGCCGGTCACACTTTGTCAACAAGGGCCCTTAAAGGCGCAACGACCGGGGCCTTATAAGTTGCCTCAATGGCGCCTCATCAAAACTATTTTAGCGCCCTGAAAATGCCTCAACGGCGCCTCATCATAACCATTTCAGCGCCATAAAATATCCGTATCAGTGGATATACGTGTATGTTAAATGCGTCAGGGTATATCTGTATTTGTTTTTATGTAATTGTTCATGCGCATAGGTGTGGGCGTGAGTACATGTGTATGTATGTGTCCGTGCGTAGAAATGTGATTGCGTATTTGCATGTGAGCCTTTATGACAAACTGCCATGACAAAATTAATACAAAAAATAATCCATTCTAAGGAATGGATGTGTAGTAGAAATAAAAAAAAATATATGGGTCTACTGAATCACTACAATCTATTTCCATTGAGGGAAAGATCTGGAAAACAAAGACCAATTTATTTACTTATCCTACACAGTCAGATAAAGTTTATGAATGGGAAATATCAGCGAAGTCTTCAGAAGAAATAATTTTCCCTATGATGAGTATTGAGCGGAAATTAGTTGCTATAAAAATGTCAAGAAAACCGGCTGTTACTGTGCACACTTATGCGCTAGCATTACTCCATGTATGAGTGAAACCATGAGTAATTGTTTCTATCTATGTAAAAGGTATCTTTAATTTGATAAATAAATACTGTCTGATGTTTGTCTGCATATTTGTGTTCATCGTTGATTTTTTATTTGCTAATGCCTTTACGCTTTTTCCCAATTTGCGTTCGATAATATTATTCGATCGATGTATATAAACGATTTGAATAATTGAAATACCATCAACCATGTAGCCTAAACTATTTATACTGGTTTATCGCTATAACAGTCAGATCTAGGCCTATTGTGGAGATCCCTACTTGTTTATCCCTATACTGGCCAAGTCTGGGCCTATTGTGGAAATCCCTACAGGTTTATCCCTATAATGGCCAAGTCGGGGCCTATTGTGGAAATCCCTACAAGTTTATCCCGATAATGGCCAAGTCTGGGCCCATTGTGGAAATCCCTACTAGGGAAATCACTAGGGAAGCCCTGAAAGGCCCTTATTTTTATTAGGGATGCCCTATCAGTTTTCTGCACGGGGTATCTTAAAAGTGTATTTATTACCTGTAACAACTTTTCCATCAATATCTATAACATAAACCTATCGACAAAATTCATGAAAACAGCTATTTTTAGCGTCTAAAGTGAGAAACCCCCTTAACACGTGACATCTTTCATAGAGCATAGGAAACACAGCTGGTCTAGAAACTTGGATAATTGAAAAAACATGTTTTATTCCTTTTCTTCCGAAAGTAAATATTTTGCAGTAATCGCAATCAGTGAACTCGAATGTGCGAACTCAATCCTTTTTTTCGAATTCTAACGTAAGGGTTACAAGCATAAAGAGGGGTGGAGGACGCTTTTCCATAACGGACAGATGAAAACAACGAAATTACGAAAATTATGAACCCCCAGATCGCTTGAATTACTGTCTGCTTGAAATCGGCAACGCAGGATTAGTTTTCATTTTTCATAGATCATCAAATTCGTAGAATAATCAACATGTCCGACGATTAATTCGTCGCAAATGAATTTAGCAATCTCGAGGAGAGCTTGCGCCGGAAGTAAAGCTTGGGATCTTTTTTGCCGAATTTTATTTTTATTCGGGTTCAGCTTAGCCTTTCGCGGCATTACTGTCGAAAAGTAGCGGTCGCGTTTACCGAGAGGGAATTCTTGGCCTTCGCCTCGACGTCGAGCAAATAACCATGGAAAAAGAATTTTCTGAACTACTTCTTCCTCATACGGAAAAACGCGAGAGAGAGGGAGAGAGAGAGAGGCGCTGCAGCGAGAGCGCGTCTTCGCATGAAACGCTGTTGATTGGCCTCGGTAGTTCGACAATTTTCCCTCTGACGTGGTGAAATCGCTAAATTGCCTCTTTGAGAGGAAACCACGACGGGAGAAGATGAGACGGAAAAAGACTCCCCCCCCCCTTTCTTGTTTTGTCCCTGTTGCTCCATTTTTCCTCCTATAGTTCTATAGCTGGCTATAATTCGCTAATGCTTCCATGGACGACTGAACTAGAAAACCCGGACTCGGAGAATCAACACACAAACTGTTCGGTTTTTCTCAAGTTTCCGTTATTTTTCAGCGTTCGATTAAAGCAGTTTTTTTCCACATTTTCGTTCGATTCGGTTTTTCATTTACTTTCTTGGAAACATGTACCTCCTTCAGGATGGTTGTGATTCAAAATGATATTTTCAATGACGTCGGCCTCGCATGTCGCATGTGGTTTAAGACTGTTGTGATTCACAATGATTTTCTTGAAGACATGTGCCTCGTATGTGGTTCAAGACTTATGCGGTTGAAGATGATGTTGACGAAGACCTGTGCCTCGTATGTGGTTTAGTAATGACGTGGTTCATTGTGATTTTCTTGAACACCTGTGCCTCGTATGTGGGTCAAGATGATTTTCTTCGAGTCATGCACCTCGTGTTCCGTTCAAGATAATCTTCTTCAAGACATGCACCTCATATATCGCTGAAGATGATCTTTTTGAATACATGCACCTCGCATGTGGTTCAAGACTGATGTGGTTCAAGACGATTTTCATGAGGTATGTGCCTCATATGGGGTTCAAAACTGATATGGTTCAAGATGCTTTTCTTCAAGACATGCATCTCATATGTCGTTTAAGATGATCTTCTTGAAGACATGTGTCTCGCATTTGGCTCAACACTGATATGGTTCGACATGATTTTCTTGAAGACATGCGCCTCGTATGTGGTTCAAGGCTGTGGTCAATGTGATTTTAAGATGATTTTCTTGAAGACCTGCGCCTCGTATGTGGTTCAAGACTTATGTGGTTCATGATGATTTTCTTGAAAACCTGTTCCTTGTGTGTGGTTCAAGATGATTTTCTTCGAGTCATGCATCTCATGTGTCGTTTAAGATAATCTTCTTCAAGACATGCACCTCATATATCGTTGAAGGTGTTCTTCTTGAATACAGCACCTCGCATGTGTTGAAGACCTGTGCCTCGTATGTGGTTCAAGACTGATGTGGTTTAAGATGATTTTCTTCAAAACATGCATCTCATATGTCGTTCAAGATAATCTTCTTGAAGACATGCGCCTCGTATGTGGTTCAAGACTGATGCGGTTCAAGATTATTTTCTTGAAGACCAGTGGCTCGTATGTGGTTCAAGGCTGATGTGGAAGAATATGATTTTCGTGTTCCTCTCATGTGATTCAAGAAATCTGATAGTGGCCAGATTATCATGGCATTCAAGGCTGATGGTGTTAATATCAAATGCACGCATTTGCTGTTTGGTCATTTTAACCAGAGGTCTTTAGCTGCTGTTCCCCGACATCTGAGGAAATCTGCGTCCTCTTTTTGCCTCACTGTCGTTCACCCGTCGACAAGGGCGACAGCGCGCACACAGTTCATCCGACGATCTGAATTGCTGGTTCCAAGTTTGGGATTCTCTCTCTCTCTCCCTCTCTCTTTCTGTCTCCATAACCTGCTCCCGGAAAATAATTTTCCCTCGAGAACTCGCTTTGCCTTCACCACTCGCCCCCATAATTCTCAGAGAATCTTCGGATAGACCGAAAGCCTCATCTCTCTCTCCCTCTCGTCGACCTCCGCCGTATCCTTTTTCTCTCCCCTCCTGTTTCGCATTCTTCGGCTGCATGCGCGCGATTATATGTGCGAAAGAACTTGGAGGGGCTTTCGATGAAAGTGACCGACTCGACGACCCTCATCGATACAGGAGTTCAACTGTGAGAAATGCCTCGCAGAAAATACAGCCAATTCGAACGGCGTCACGAAAAAAAATAAAACATCGACGGTACGAATATATAGTCACTTATGTATATACCTACACCATCGCATTTTGCTTTATGTGTACTGGTACGATTGACGACTTCTCGTGACATGCGACCCAATGGCGGCCCCGTTGCCAGGGCGACCTGTGAATCGTCACATGGATTGTAACTTCGAAGTAAGTCAAGGGGCGAGGGAGGGAAAGGGGACTCCTCGAGCTTTTATTCAGTCCTTTGCCTCGGGAAAACAGGACCAAGATGATCCCGACCCAAAGGGCAGTGGTGACGAGTCAACGAGGCAATAAAAAGAGAGAGGGAGAGAGAGAGAGAGAGAGAGAGAGAGAGAAAGAGAGAGAGCACAGATCGGAGCCATTGCTGTAGGGTTGCCCCACGATCCGTGAAAATTTGTTGAAATGACTCATTAAGAATCTCCGTAATTAAAAGTCCTCAACCGTCAATTACGCAATTGACCAACAAAAAGATACGGCAATTGAAAAGTTACAGTTTATGATTTATTCCAGACGCACAGAGCTCCTGGTTTATCTTATTGACTCGTTTTTTTTTCTTTGCCGGAGTCATCCCATGTGACAGCGGTTTTTTTTGCTTTTTTTGAGATTTTTTTTTTGATGAAACATTCAAATACACTATTTTTGAATTTTTACCACACATTTATTAACATTTTTACAGTCCCTCAGAATTCTATCAAACAAGAATAACGAGTTACATCGTCTTTGCGCAATTCGGAATACACTCATGTTCACAAAAAGTTGGTTGACGGCTGTCATGAGTCCGGAGGTTTTGCTTATCTGAAATAAAAAATCAAAGGGCATTTTAATTTGTAGAGAGGAGGCCATCGCCGGAACGAGAGTAAAATAAAAATATCGAGAATTGCATTTTTGGCAGGGTTTTAAAAAGTTGAGTGTCAAGTTTCGCCATTTTTTACTTACTATTTTAGCTGAAAAAAAAACGATTGCAGATATCAGAAATATTCTAGTTCGGGTGAGAACTATAGATGTGCTGACTATACCATAGAAATTTGAGAGAATTCCGTTCAATAGTTTTGGAGATATCATGGAAGCCAATTTGAAAATATACAGTTTTGGGAAAAACTCTTTAGGATGAATTCGTACAATTATTATTCAAATGGGAACGTTGTAGCCCTGGAAAAGATGTGTCGATCGAGTATTTGATCATTAGTCTCCCATAATATCTTCACCCCGATTTTTTTTTTTTGAAACGCCAAAAAAATGGTTTATCGAATAACTAAAAAACAATCGATTTTTCGGGTATGGTTTAAATGTACGAAACGTAGAGAATATTTTTTTCTATATTTTCGTTTATATGGACCACCCGTGAATTTTGCTTTTTCCGACCCCTCTTGGGGGTTGAAAATAAAAAATCAAATTCTGAGAAAACCATTGACCGCAGGAACTCACCGCCGAGGAACAATTTGTAGCTTGAACCATCAGCTACACTTTTGTCAACAGCGTCAAACTCGTATCTCTTTACTTTCGGTCAATAGTGTTCTCAGAATTTCATTTTGAATTTTCAACCCCCGTGAGGGGTTGAAACAAGCAAAATTCAAGGGTGGTCCATAAAAACGAAAATATAGAGATCATTATTCTCTACATTTCGTACATTCAAACTATCCCTGAAAAATCGATTGTTTTCGAGTTATTCAATAAACAATTTTTTTATTTTTATATTTCAATGATTTTTTCGGGGGGTGAAGATATTATCGAAGAGAGATGATCAAACATTCGATCGACGCGTCTTTTCAAGGGCTACAACGTTCCCATTTGAACAAAAATTGTATGAATTTTTCCTAAAGAGTTATCGAATTAAAACTAATTTTTCAAAATTTCAGCCCACTCTTTCACCCCCAAAATGAACTTGCACGACTTCGGCGCTGCGGACAAAAATTAAGCTCGGATTTTTCTAAACATTTTGTCTCTCAGCACCGACCTCGTAGGGGTTGTACTTTGGTATTAATCCACCTCCATCCCACTTCATCTCCTAAAAAAACGCTACACCCGGATTTTTAGGCAAACTTGGATTTAGCACCCGCGGCACCTACAAAATCACCGGTCAAAAATCTAGCCTTCTAATTTTTTCCGATTCCAATATACAGCACGACTGTACTATTAACCAAAGCCGTTTTTTTGTGTAAATACCATGGACTTTTCGCTCACAAGGAACTTCACTTAAGGCCTTAGGCCATAGTAACGGGTATAAAATCATGTGCGAATTTAACAACTTTTTCGTATGAAAAAGTGATTCACTCATAAAATTAATTACACATCTATTTAGTATGAATATCAAGCTGTTAGAAAAAATATTTTTTTTTTTCGATGTACAAAATGGCCGACTACTCGAAACTTCTCAAAACAGCTTTTTCCAATTGGCGTGACAAATAACTTCAACAATTTTCACTCGGTTTACTTCAAATTTAAAAGTCATGTTCCCAACTGCATGTAGCAGAAAAGTACGTACGGAATTTCCGATTAATCGAAAACTTTTCATTTTATGAGCTGTTTATGAGCAGTTACAACGAAATTTTTCACTGAAAATTCATTTCTTAAGTTCAAATACCTACAACTTTTGAACAAAACAATATTTTTTAAATTCCGTACGTACTTCTCTAGGTATTCTAATGTAGATTAACGAGAATTTTTGTTTTTTGTTCTAGGTAAAAAATTGTGGATGCTAAATGTCACGCCGTGGAGCGCCGAAAAAAAACACAACAAAAGAAAATATCAGTAGTCGGCCATTGTGTACATAGAAAAAAAAATATATATTCTCTAACAGCTTGATATTCATACTAAATAGATGTGTAATTAATTTTGTGAGTGAAACACTTTTTCATCCGAATAAAAATGTTACATTCACACATGATTTTATACCCGTTACTGTGGCCTAAGGCCTTAAGGCGTCACCCCCACTTGTAGCGCAAAAAAAGGCCTTTTTCATGAATTTTTTTAAAGAAAACTACAAAACTTTTTTAATCGATCAATATACCATCTTAAAGAACACATCTTGAAGAACTTTCAGTAATTTTTTTATTTAAAAATATTACATTGTTTAGTGGCAAATGGCAGTCAATGAAATGATGTTTTTATATACACGGTTTGCGGTGACCAACATTGCGGCGAAGTGGATCAGCTGAAAAAAAAATGCGGATGGATTTAGTCAAATCTAAGTATAAACTAGTCTTTAATCGAAGGATTTTAAAAAATATTCATTTTTCACAAAATGGCGGACGGTCAAAGTTAATGGTTCGATTTTAACGAAAAAAGCGGCCGTTTTTTGGCCATAAAACGGCCATTTTTTCGAAAAAAAAATTTAACGATTAAAGACTACATTTTTATTTATTAAATAAGCCTGCAAAATTTCAAGAAGATCGGTTCATTAGTGTTCGAGTAAGCTTGGTCACCGACTTCAGAAATGCCATTTTGAGAAAAACGCATTTAAAGTTTCAATTTCAGTTTACACGAAGAAAATATTTTTTTTTGTAAACTTACATAGAGTCATCTATTCCGGGCCCATACTTCCGTATGGGCCCGGATACTTATACTTCAAAAAAATGCAATAAAAAAATCGATTTTTTCAAAATCGCAAGTGGGGGTAACCCCTTAAGTGTTTGCCGTCGATTTTGTTGAAACTCCTGTATGTGATAAAACGTTGAAGACTATTGGACACCTATCTTTTTTATCTGCGGAAAAACGGTACAAGGGGGTAAACCGCCATTAAAGAAAGCCGTCTCGGTGGATGGTTTTGCAGTTTCGTCCACAAGCAGTCCACGGCTCTAAATGAAACAAAAACCATAATTATTCTATTGTAAAGCGCTGAAAAATCCGCTATAGAATGATTTAAAAAAATCAGGGTCGACATCCCTTTCTTTGAGGGGTCGTTTAACCCCTTAAAATGGTTTTTCCGCAGATAAAAAAAAATACGTGTCTAATAGTTTTCAATGCTTTATCACATAAATGAGTTTCAACAAAATCGAAGGCGGACACTTGAGTGATGTTCCTTGCCATTATGTACTCGTAAAAAAATGGAGTGACTCGTTAGGAAGTAATTTTCAAATTTCGCTGTTTTTGAGTCATCGTTTGTTTTTCTATTAGTCGAAACTCGCATGAAAATTGTTTCTGACACATTGCACACCGGAATGGGAGATCTGTGGAAAACGCGAATCGATAATCATGGGAACGAGCGATTGGGATCGTGGCAGGTAATCGCCACTATGAACGTTATCCGGTATCGCGGGCGCGCGTATATCGCTATTCAGTCTAGGCGACCATGCGCGAACGTCCTGTAAGTATAGTGGTCCAACAGAGAATGAATATCCGTGTTCCGTACTGATCCGTATTATACTTTCAAATTCGTATACGTTCACGACTCCCCTACGATTGTGTCGGAGAAGCAGCGAGAGGGACAGGCGAGAGGGGGAGAGGGAGTGAGATGGCGCTTGATGCCACGGAAAATTCGCAAAAAATCACGCGTTTCTTTCACCCTTAAATGACTCGTACAAAATCGGTAATAGTCACAACCACACGAACGAATTCCAACTTGCATGCATAACCCTTATTTTTTTATCCCTCGCTAGCTGTCACCTTTTTTGTGACTTTTACATTCCTCAATTTTCCAACGCGATTTCTCGTCGGTTTGAGTAACAAATTCTCATTCTTAAGAGGATGTACCAGTGTGACGTTTTCAAAAAATCGATTTTTTGTGCCATTTTCGACAGTTTGTACTTTCAAGAATATCCTGTAAAAAATTCAAGGCCGTATCTCCAATCATTTTATCTTGCAAAAATTGATAGTTAAATCTTCAAACGCGTTTTTCTCGAAATGAGATTTTTCAAATTTGCTGACATTATAACTCAAAGAGCAATTATTCGATTGACTTGAAATTTCAACTGAGTAATCTTGAATATATTTACTCTACAATGACGTAGGATATTTTTAAGACGGAATGACACCTCATCGCGGTCGGTATGGTAGAACAATTATAGATTCCCAAAAATCTCTGAAACGGCTCTTCAGATCCCGTCGAAACTTTGCCAAACGACGTCAAATAGATAGACGAATAGCTTCTAGCCCCTCAAATTTTCTGAATTTGAGAAAAAAAATGTAGATTGGCTTATCATAAGCCAATCTAGTTTTTTTTCTCAAATTCAGAAAATTTGAGGGGCTAGAAGCTATTCGTCTATCTATTTGACGTCGTTTGGCAAAGTTTCGACGGGATCTGAAGAGCCGTTTCAGAGATTTTTGGGAATCTATAATTGTTCTACCATACCGACCGCGATGAGGTGTCATTCCGTCTTAATTGGATTAAAATCGACGATTCGGCATTGAAAGAAACGACCATTTTGTAGGCAAGAAAATATACTTTTTTTCATAACTACGCCATTTTGTTAGATTTTGATATTTTTTAAACATTTTTTCCTCTTTTCCTTTTCCGGTTTCAGCTACTCAATCGGCCGGAATCACGTCAGCGGTGGAGGAACTTTTTTTCTCAATATTTATCTATGCAAAAATTATGTAATATAGGTCAAATATAGCCAAATATATTCTTAATTTTCCGAAACACTTATTTGAGTACGTTTCTTCCAAAAAAATCCCGAAAATCGGGCGAATTTTCAGCGTTCACGCTGGTATAGCCCCTTAACTACTTATTAAGTCGGTCATTCCATGTGACAGGTTCAAACAATCGATTTTTTGCACAAATTGCAAAAAATGTGACCGTGTATATGGACCCGGCGTAGCACATAAATGGTGAGTCAACATTTTCTTTTCGTACATTGTACTTGAACTTTAAATTGCGTTTTTCTCAAAATTCTATTTTTCAAATTGGCTTTCATGATATCTCAAAAACCATTGAACGGATTTTGCTTAAATGTTTATGGTACACTCGAACCTCGATATAACGAAATCTTCGAAATAACGAAGATTTGTGCGTTCCCTTTCGATAGCCACCCGAAACCTTGATACGACATAATAATACACTTTATGCCCTATTTGCTAATAGCTTGTAAAAAATGTTTTAATTTAAACATTTCTTTATTTAAGAAGATCCCTATATTTATAGTACTAATATATATTTTTTAAAGAACATTTGAAGGAACATGACCGCGATATAACGAACTTCCCTAGAGATTCGTTATATCAAGGTTCGACTGTATAGTTAGAACATCTATAGTTCTCACCCGAACTGGAAAATTTCTTATATCTGCCATCGTTTTTTGTTAAGCAGAAAAAGTGGGAAAAAATTACGAAACTTGGAACCTAACTTTTAAAACCGTGCTAAAAATGCAGTTTTAGGTATTTTTACTTTACTCTAGTTCCGGCGATAGCCTCAGGTCTACAAATTAAAATACCGTTTGATTTTTTTATTTCAGATGAGCAAAACGTCCGGAATCATGGTAGTCGGCAACCAATTTTTTTTTTACACATGAGTGTCTTCCGAACGATGTGGAGACAGTTTTTCATAACTTTTTAAACATTTTTTCACACTACTTCGTGCGTAAAACTGCCATTAAGCGATGAACGTAGGCATATCCGGATGTTGAAAAGTGTTTTTTTTTCCATTGTAAATCTTACATAAAGGGTGTAGACGATCGATTAAAAATTTGGAGAGTGCATTCAGTATTTGACAAAGGAACTACCGAATACGTTTTAATCAAATGGTAACATTTTGTCAATCGTCTCGAAAATCCTTAATGGATTACACCAAGCTCGTGGCCAGAAAAAGAGAAATTTCGTAATTTTTTTCTGGGAAACCGTGTGCAGGTTTTCAATTTTTTTTAAATTGAAGAGTATGGTTTTGAGCATCTTTTACGATTTTTGTTTTGTAAAATATTTATAAATGTGGTAGATGTAGAGGTTTGTGCAGGCCGCTGTTTGGAAAACGTTCTTAGCGGTGACCCCTACTGCTCGAAAATAATCCATCTGAAATAAAAAATATCAATCGCATTCAGTTTTTGCAGGAAATTATCCAGTGCCTGGATGGAACACTGGACAAAATATTGATTTTTGAAAAAATGCCGGCCGTCCCAAGTGGAACTATCGATTTTTGGAGAAAAAGTGCTTTATTTACGTTGGTAAAAAATAATATGGATCGAAAAAACAACTCCTTCGCTTAATCACTTTTTTTTAATATGTAAAAGATGCTTGTAAAATTTGAAGTTAACTGATGCAGTGATTTTTTAGATCTCTTGGCAACCGACTACGAAAAAGTCATTTTGGGAAAACCATTTCAAAAGTTCGCCGGTTCACGGAACCTACTTATAAATGCCCATGACTCCCTCAATTTCGAATGGTTCGACGAGGCATTTTCAGAGAATATTTTTTAAATGTTATCTTTTGAGAATCCGTTGAATACGAAAAATCGATATTTAAAAAAATGTCACCTAGGTGAAATTTTTTTGAATTTGCTCTTGAGCAGCACTGGCCAGAGCCAATACCTGGATGGATGACTGCTCAACTGTACACTGACTTCACTGAGTTCCCGACGAAACTCATTGTCAGTAAAATGCTACCGCCTATATTGGCTCAGGTTTTGCACAGTTTCCCTGTACGCTCGTGCAAAGCAATACAGTGGTACATTAGGAACGGAGTATGGCGGTGGACGACCCTCTGGATGGGTCTCAGGGACGATGAAAATATTGAAATGTGGAGTATACTGTAAAAGTGAAACGGATGACATCGGGAAAGCCCGTAAGGGAATACTAAGATACATTGGAAAGAAAAATACCGCAAAATGGGGTTATTTTGAACAGCTTTTGAAAGTTTGTTTGCAGGTAACTTTTTTTAACATCCTAAATTCCAACTTGTTGCTCCAATAGAATAATGTATCCTTTGGCTATCAAATGTACAAGAACGTAAAGCCCCACCACGCCCCCACAATTTTATATTATAAAACAAAGTGTCAAAGTAACCTCGAGTGTGCGGTTGCTTTATCAATGCATTGAAATGCAACTTGGGTCAATGATTATTTTTGACATCATTTTAATTTAAAAAAAAAAATATTTTTTTGCATTTTTGGCAAAAAAAATTGTATGCATACATATTTTTGTGCATAAAATATTTTATGCATATATATTTTTTTATGCACAAAATATTTTATGCATACATATTTTTTATGCATAAAATATGTTATGCACACATATTTTTTTTGCATAAAATATTTTATGCATACGTGGAATTGAATGAAAAACAACGATTTTTTACAATCAAATTGTCATCATCATTGAAGAAACATTTTACATAAAAATGTCACCTATCTAGGGTACTATTATACGCACTTAATCAGCCTTATAATTATCACTGAGATCAAAATCAACTTGAGCAACATTGCAATCAACTTCAGCAACATTATAATATATTTGAACAACAAATTTGAACAACTATAGAAACAAAAATTAAAAAAGAATTAGTCAAAACCGTATTTTGTCGCTCTGTTAAAGTAGCACCAAAAACTGTCAAAGTTACCCTCAATGTCAATTTAACCCCGATTTACGGTAATCAATGAAAAATCATTTTGGGTTAACATTTTATTGAGAGAAAAAAAAATTAAGTAAAAAAAATCAGTGCAGATGTCGTAATCATTAATTTTTTGACTGGAAATGAGCAACACGATAATGCGAACATGTTGCGGATACAAAAAAACGGAGGACATTTTTGGCATTTCTCTAACATTTTTGTTTGCTTTTTTGTCTCTTTTCGGCGTCACACTTGTCCGCCACATTTTCCCGGTTCACTGGTAGTAATTTCTCGTGAGAAGCTCACAGTGCTGTCCTCAGTGTGAGCCGTAGCGAAAGAACACGAGAAAACGAGGGGTGTGTAGAGACGAAACGAATGGTGCTGGGCGGCCGGGGTTGGTCGCAGAGCCCGCAGTTAACAGCTAATGAAAATTAGCTTTCGTCGCCTGATTGAGCGGCAAATTGTTCCTTTCTTGTTTCGGGAATGAGCAACGAACGGCGACAAGTCCGCGGGGTGCACACGGGTATCGTTAAAACGACGAGTATCGACTCAATCGTGAGTTTTCAGTTGCCAAATCTCTCATCTCACTCATACTTGCTCCTCCCTCGAACTCCATATTGTAAACTAATTAAGGCCGTATTCTAGTGCGAACACCCATTTTCAAGGAGATTTTTTGGGAATTAAATTTAGAGAAACGGTTTAATCTACAATGTTAGTATTTCACAGTTATATTTATACATGTTTGACGTAACATCTGAATTTTTTTCAAAGTATTTGATTCGAAATTGTACATGATATTTGACGTTGCGTAGATCATGTTGCGATTTTTTTAAATCGTCGGGCGTGTGTTTTTCTCAGAAACTACTGAGCCTATCGACTTGCAATTTTTCACACATGTAAAGTATATGTCGGGCTATCGTTCGGCCCTCCATCTTATTGATTGCCTTCTAATTACTATTTTTCTCATTCGTATTCTAGTATGAACACCCATTTGTAAGGAATTTTTTTGGGAATTAAATTTAGAGAAACGGTTAAATCTCCAGTGTTCGTTTTTCACAGTTATATTTATACATGTTTGAAGTAACATCTTACATTTTTTCTGAGTATTTTATTCGAAATTGTACATGATATTTGATGTGGCGTAGATCATGCTGTGAATTTTTTTTTCGTTTTATTTTTTATCGTTTGGGCGTTATGATTGCGGCCTTGTCATCCCAAGCAAGGGATTTTTTAAATTTCTATTCTTTACGAATGTGGTTATTGTTCGGCCCTCCATCTTTTTTATTACTTTATAATTACTATTTTTCTGGGCCGCGAGAAGTGAATTTTTTAGTGTAAAAGCCAAAGTACTCTTTTTCATATGCAGCCATTTTTTCTTAAGTTTTTTTTTATTAGAGGGCCACCACGTTTGTAAAGAATATAATTTTTTTAAGGTTCATTTTAGTTGACAAGGACGGCCACGATCACCACGCCCGACAATTAAAAAAAATTACGACATGACCTGCGCAACATCAAATATGTACAAGTTTGAATAAAATGCTTTTAAAAAATGAAAGATGTTACGTCAAACATATATCAATATATCTCTGAAATACTAACACTGTAGATTTAACGGTTTCTCTAAATCAAATTCCCAAAAAATAACCTAAAAAATGGGTGTCAACACTCATTTTCACTCACAATTGTACTTCGTGCAGAAATTATCATGATAACACTGCCGAAACCCATTTTCCTATTAATAAATACTGAATACTTTCGATTTTCGAATGTATAATAAAATGGCAAGAAAATCATGGTCCCCAATAAATATTGAAGTTAAAAGTATGAAAATATTGAACTTGAAGAATGGAAATAAGTCTATTTTTTAATCTTGAAGGATGCTTAATGATTTTTATAGGCCTTTGTGATAATAAGAATATATATATGTTTTTTTATTAATTAAGTTTTAATTTGCCTTCTTATCCGTTTGTGGGATTGTACAATCCTGTCCCGTTCCCTTTTAATTCGCACTCCCAGCCTATCGCGTCCACACGAGGGCACAGGGAAACTGGAAAAACTGCGCAGATGCAGATGGCTATATTTTCACTGACTTTCAATTGTGCTACCATCGAAAACTCAGATCGTAAAATATCAAACTCTAAAATACAACTCGACAAATCGTAAAATATCAAACTCTAAAATAAGTTGCAAAATTCCAAATTATCATAAAAATAATGATTGGTCGCGTCAAGGAATCGAGAATAAAACGGCGACGGTATTTTCACAAGTAGAAGCCGCAAGGCGATATATTATTGGGAAGAGTAGTCGTTAATGCCAATAACTCATGATACTTTAAAGCAACTGAAGCTGCAGGCTTGCCAATCCGAACACGAGTCTCGGTTGAACGAGAGTTATGGCTTCGCGAACGTTTAGAAGTTTCTGTAAACAGCGCGATAATGGACTGCAGAAGCGTCAGCTGAGCCCATCATCATCGGCAGCATCATCATCATTATCATCATAATGATCGCCACCAGTCGCTCATCCTATTTGATTTAACACGGAAACTTTGACTCAGCTCTCTATCTCTTATTTAAGACCGTATCATAGTGAGAACACCCATTTTCAAGGTGATTTTTGGAAATGAAATTCAACGAAACTGTCAAGTCCACAGTATTAGTATTTCATAGTCATTTTTACACATTTTTGGAGTAACATCTTAAATTTTTGCAAAGCACTTTATTCAAAATTGTACATGATATTTGGTGTTTCGCGTTTGTCTCAAAACAACATTTTTTAATCGGGCGTGTATCTTCCTCAGAAAATACTGGGCCAATCGACTTGCCATTTTGCACACTTGTAGAGTACACGTCGCGTTATCGTTCGGCTCTCCATCTTTTTGGTTGCTTCATAATTCCTATTTTTCCCAGCCGCGAAAAGTGAAAATTTTATTGTAAAAATTGGAGTACCCTTTTTGATACAACGCCATTTCGTAACGTTTGCCAAAAAATCAGAGAGCCAAATGATAACCACAATCGTGAAGAATAGAACTTTTGAAAAATCGTTTGTTTCAGATGACAAGGACAGCCGCAATCACAACGTTCGACGAGAAAAAAATCCGCGACATGCCCTGCGCAACGTCAAATATCATGTACACTTTCGAATAAAATGCTTTGGAAAAATTTAAGATATTACTTCAAACATTTATAAAGATTTAACCGTTTCTCTAAATTTAATTCCCAAAAAAATACCTTGAAAATTCGTGTCGAATCTTAATTCGAATCGATTGATAAACTTTTCCATTTTCACAAATAGGGCTTCATTTGATAAGAAATTGCTTGGGCTTTTTCTGTTATTATTAAATTCTTCGCGATGCGGAATTTTTTTTTCTTATACCGTGGATTGGGGTTACTTTGACAAAAATTTTGTTTTGTTTTTAAATTCAAATTACGAAGTTCCTGAACGCGAACGAAAGTTTTTGTTACGGTTGGCAAGCCTGAATGTGTCTTTATGTCATCACTCAGACGCAGCACGAATGAACGGCTTTAAGTGACCGTAAAAATATTAAAAAACGTAAGTAATGTATTCAAACTATTCTTTGTGCTCGAATAACTTAAAAAATAACAAGTTGAGTGTTGCAGTGACATGTTTTTGGTAACAATCACCTTGTCAGATGTTTATTAAACTACACCATTATGCTTTGTAGTGTGGCATAACCTCAAAAACATATTTTATGGGCGACAGTTGTTTTGTTGGGGTGTCTTTGATCGCTTCGATGGGGTAACATTGCTCACTGATCAATTTCAACCCACTCCTTATCTTTATTGCTAGTCTCAGCGTATTTTCAAGGATTTTCGTCTTTCGATAATTTTTACAATTGTAGGTTTAGAAATATTCCTAATGTCTTCATTAGGAACATTCCTTAACCTAGAATTCTGCAATTCTGTACCAAATCACACTAATTGTCAGACAAAATATATCAAATTGTTATTTGGTATTTATTTTCTTACAATTAGTGTGATTTGGTACGTGACCTACTTTAAGTAAAATATGTTCCTAATGAAACCAATGTGATCTCGTTTTGTGATTTAGATACCTAGATAAACAAAATTATTACAACTTGTTTTTGCTAGTTTTTCTGTTTCGAAGTTTATGTATGTGTTACCGCATAAATAAATATAAAATACCAGTTGTTTATCAACGAAGTTGATTTTCAAAAGTGAAGTTGTAATATTTGTTCGATCAAAGTAACCACAAAACAGTAAAAATCGTTATAACTTTCGATCCCGTTGACCGTTTTGTTTCTTTAATAAAAATGCTCCTCTGTGGGGTTACTTCTCATTCTTATTAAAAAAAAGGTGGATATCAAAGTAACCCCAATCTCAGTGAAACTTTGATTACGACTAATTATTTTTTCTCATTTATTTTTAAATATTTTAAATTGTAATTTCAAAGAAAAACGAATACTAAAAATTAAAGTTTCCATTTAAAAAAAAATGTTGCGATATTATTCGAAGAAATATGTAGATTTTCATGTTAAAATTGATCAAAGCAATCCCAATCCACGGTACCCTTTTGTATTGCTGTGGAAAGTTAACTCACAATATTATTCGTCATAATTATGTGGCGAAATTATTATTTAAAAAAGCGTGTTATTGTTTACCACTTTATTTGTCGTCAACAAGCTTGTCAGTTTAATGAGGTAGAAAATTAGAAAAATTGAGGAAAAACGATACCTCTAGTCATCTCGAAAACCTCAGATTGCTCGCGACCGAACGAATCCAGTAAAGTCGTGAATGGGCTCGTACATTGCATGGCGATGTAACTCTTTTGTTTACAACAGATGAGTGTTGAGGGTCTCGCCGAGAATCTCCTTTTTATTAGCTTTTTTTGTCCTTTTCTTACCATAGAGACGAGCTGCCGCGGTTCCTACCGTCTTCTCTGGCCAGTACATCCAGAAAGCCCTCTAGGCTTTGAATCCTGAATAAACATATCCGATGTCTGCCCAGCCCACCCAGTCTGAACTATTAAAACACTTAGGGGAAAAAAATGACCCCTTTCGCGGCTCCGCATGAACTTGGGGTGGATTTTTTCGTGAAAAAAAAACGACAAGAGAAAATAAAATACAGAGAAACGAACTCTGTCCTCGGAGTCTGGCGATGGTCGGTTGGCCAAATGGATAACTCGGAAACCTCGCGAGAATGAAACAATAAACTATAAAACGTGGAGGCCTTTCGAAATCTTGCCTCGGAAAGTCAAAGAGTAAAATAACGTAACGCTTCAGATTTTTTCCTACAGGAAACCTCATCCATGTCTTCGGCATATATACAAAAACCGGGTAGTCCATAAATTCAGAACTATTAGAATGTTGTTTTTTTCTTCTCTTTTCCTCCAAACGTCTTTGGCGTACAGATGTTAAGGCGGGAGCCTGAATTAGGAGGTCCGAAAAATATTTTTTTTTTAATTGCTCAAATCGATAGTTAAATTATTGAAGAATATATTTACAAAGTTAAAGAGGCCAATTGTAAATCTTTTCGAAGATACAAGGCCAAAAGCAGAAAAGCGATTGGTATTTGATATTGATATTTCCTCCTATTGAAAACTTTGACGCGCGTTTTCTCCAGTTTTCATTTTCACGGTTTTTCCAAATTGACTAAACGGCCTATTGAATCAAACTAAAGTTTATTTTCTTCAGCATGAAAATCTCTTTAAAGTGAATTAAAAGAGTCGTTGAAAAAGTCTTTTTCAGTCATTTTTATAGCACGTTAAAGTGTTTATTCTTAAACATTTTTTTTTCAAACCTGAGAAAGGTTATAATTTCATGACTTTTTCAGCTTTTTCTTAATTGACCCAGAAGAAGCATATATGACAATTGAATATTTTATTGGTTTATTTGGGTCAGTCCAGAATTGCCAGCAGCATCTTTCCCGTCGATTGGGGACTACAAATCTGCAGTCATTTATTGTTTGATTTTCAAATTTTTTTTTTACATTTTAAATATACATGAACAGATACCTCAATGTTTACTGGGCTCACGTTTTTTTCGCTTCTGAAAAAATCCCAAAAACGCCTTTTTGGACCTTCTAATTCAGGCTCCCGCCTTAAGGACTGAAACGCAGTCAGAATTTTCAAAAAATCGATTTTTGAAAAACGTTTTTTTGGAGTACGATGTTTCGAAAATATTCCCTGAAAATTTCAAGTCAATCCGATGAATAGTTTACGGGATAT
>OX101783.1:64596305-64628805 GCA_944452715.1 Ophion slaviceki | reverse complement strand
TGTAAAAAAATTTGATAATAAAGTTTAATGTATGCCCGATAACACCCTTAAAAGTTTTTTTTCAATTACCTTCAATTTTGGAAGCAAAAAATTCGTGAAAAAACCTTTTTTTTTGGACCGTTACAGTGGCCTTAGGCCTTAATGGCTCTAGCGCAGATCATACGATTTTTTAAGTATGCAAAAAATACCAAAATGGCGGACATTTTTCGAAAAAACAAAAGTTTTTTTCACCGTTTTTGGCAAACAAAGTAAATATCAACGTTTTAAATATCCTACATATGCGCTATAGCTATAGTTGTAAAGAATATGTGGTTAAAATTTCATAAAGATCGGTTCAGTAGTTTCGAAGGTTTCATCAACAAGCCGTAGAAAAACGTTGTTTCGTGAAAAACTCGTTTAAAGTTTGTTTGGGTTACATAAATACATTTTAAAAAATTCTAATGTATTTCAAAAGTGTATTTATTAAGGCCCAGGCCACTCTAGTAGCCGAAAAATAGGCTTTTTGGGGATTTTTTTCAGAAAAACTGCAAAATAAATCGAGATTACAAAAAAGGGTGTTTATCATACATATCGGTGACTGTATACAATAATTTTTTTGAAGCGATTAATTTCAAAATGGCGGCTGTGCAGCGTTTATCTCAAAACTGCATTTTTTAATTGGCCGGAAACATAACTCAGACAATTTTCAACCGATTCACTTGAAATGTTGAATATATCTTGAAAAATACATTGTCTATGGAAGTACGGAGGATTTTTCTTTATATTGCATAGTTAATTTGTTGTTAACAATTGTCTGACGATTTTTGAGGCAAATTTTTGGAAACTGAAAAATTTCGTCAGAGAATTGTTAATAACAAATGAACCATGCAATATACAAAAAAAATCCTACGTACTTCCATAGACAATGTATTTTTCAAGATGTATTCAACATTTCAAGGGAATCGGTTGAAAATTGTTTGAGTTATGTTTCCGGCCAACTTAAAAAATGCAGTTTTGCGATAAACGCTGCACAGCCGCCATTTTGAAATTAATCGCTTCAAAAAACTATTGAATACATTCACCGATATGTATGATAAACACCCTTTTTTGTAATCTCGATTTATTTTGTAGTTTTTCTGAAAAAAAAAAAAAAAAAAATCCCTAAAAAGCCTATTTTTTCGGCCTCTAGAGTGGCCTAACCCCTTAAGTGTAACAACTCTTATGTCAATATCTATAATATAAACCTATCAAAAATATTCATGGAAATAGCTTTTTTATCGTCTAAAGTGATAAGACCCCTTAATGGGCAATCGGTTGAACATCAGCTGATTGTTCATTCATTGGTCATTGGACATTTGGAATCGACTCTTTCGTTTCAAGAATGTATGGAAGTCGTACCAAAACGCTACCAAAGTGACGAAAATTGGATACGTTATTCCTTCGTTTGATTTGAGCCTGCATGGAAAATTCGAAATGGGTCCACTGACCAGTTGAAGAATTATGACATTTTTTATTTGCAGCAGACTTTCGTGCACTTGTTTCGGATGTTGTTTAACTCGGAGATACGATGAGAAAACGCAGAATGGGAAAACGCTATGGATTCAGTTTTTTTTGTGTGGGTCATTTAGGTATAGAAAGAATTTTTCGGAAAATTTAATATTCGTTCGCTAGATAATCGTAGGGTGATAAATGATAGCGTATTGAATGTCTGCTTATTTTCCCTTCGGCTCTCCCATACATCCTTACCGAACTGTAGAGTAACATTGTGGTAGTTAACGGGCTACATTTACCTAAGTGGGTCAAAAAATTGAATTTTCCAAAAATATTTTTATTTGATGCTATATTTTAAGCGATATTTTATATATTTATTTATATATTTATTTTATTTATATTTTTATTTTATTATATTTATATTTATTTATTTTTATTTATATGTATATATTTATTTATATAATTATTTATATATTTAAGTATATTTTAAGCGATGGTATAATTTTCAGCGATATTCGCTGAAAATTTCATTAGAATACTCCTAAAATCGAATGAGCTACAGGTTCTAACAGTCGGCTGGGCGAGCGGTAGCAACGCCATACTTCAAACTTTAAGTCGTCATTTTGGAAGTAAAAATGATGACGACGACGAATTAAAAAAATATACTGTTAAACTACCAACATTTCGTGCACTCATGGTTGATAGAAAAATAATTTTTTTTCGCGTCTCCAATGTGAAAAAAAATCATGACATTTTTCGATATTCTCTGTTTTTTGCAAATTATTTTGCAGCTGCCATATTTATTATTCAAATTGAAAAAAAAAATCAATTTTGACCCCAGATTCTGAAAGAGCACAGTGGCAAGTACTGGGAAAAATAAATTTTATTTTTTAATATTAAAAGTTTGACTTGAAAATAATTTTTAAATCACAATTCTTCGGCGTTGATGGATTAAACGCGTTTTTCTCGAAACACTGTGTTCAAAGTCGGTGGACATGATATCTCGAGAACCACTTGATGGATTGTTTCCAAATTTACAGGATCCACGACGAGAAATATTTAAAGGTCGTAGACGATCTCACTTTTTAAAAATCAATCTTCATTTTTTAATACGTACGTAAAAATGACGACTTTTTTCACAGGTATTGTGTGCTTGAGTTTAAATTCACCGCCACGTTATTAAAAAAAATACATTTAAAAAATCGACGATCGTCAACGACTCGTATATATTGTTAACTTGAATAACCCGTTTGGTTGTCAGATTTCGAACGGACCGTTTTAGCCGGAGAGTGTTCACGGCCAACCGTCACGAAAAAAACTTCATCATCTGCCGGCAGCCATTTTTTTGTTTTTCTGTATTTTTTTAAGGCTCTCAATGCTTGTACATTTGTGTTTAAAAAATGCGTTTCTTTTTCACCGACCGTTTCCCCGATAAAAATTTGGAATATGGCCATTTTTTCGGGATTTTAGGTAGATGTAGCCCCTTAAGTTTCCAAAATATTGCGTCGTCAGTGAAGCCCAGCACATCCACTACCAAGTGTTTTGCCCTAATAGAGTTGAATATCAACCTAAACGAAATAAGCTATCAGTAAGGCCGGAGCCTGAATTAGGAGGTCCGAAAAACTTTTTTTTCTAATTGCTTAAATCGATACATAAACTATCCAAGAATATATTTACAAAGTTACAGAGGCCAATTGTAAATATTTTCGAAGATACCAGGCCAAAAGCAGATAAGCGATTTATATTTGATGTTTCCTCCTATTGAAAACGTTGAAGCGCGTTTTCTCCAGTTTTCATTTTCACGATTTTTCCAAATTGGCGGGCGTGATAGCAAAAAAACTAAACTACCTATTGAATCAAACCAAAGTTTATTATCTTCAGTATGAAAATCTCTTCTAAGTGAATTTAAAAAGTCGTTGAAAAAGTATTTTTAAATAATTCTTGTAGCACGTTGAAGTGTTTTTTTTTCAACACATTTTTTTAACCTGAGAAACGTTATAATTTCACCATTTTTTTCAGCGTTTTCTTAATTCACCCAGAAGTAAAATATATGACAATTGAAAATTTTATTGGTTATTTTGTTTCCGCCAAGAATTACGAGCTGCATCTTTCCCGCCGATTGGGGACTGCAGTGGCAAGAGGCACATGGCTGATAAATCTGCAGTAATTTATTGTTTCATTTATTGTTTCATACCTCAATGTTTATAGGGCTCACTTGTTTTTTTCCTTTCTAAAAAAAATCCCGACAAAACGCTTCTTAGACCTTCTAATTCAGGCTCTGCCTTAAGGGAAGGGTAGGGGTTTTAGCGTGAAAAAAAAACTTTTTTTGCGAATTGTTTTCATCTATATGGATAGAGTAAATTTAGTGAAACCTTTTGTATATTGTTAAGTGTCATTTCAAGAACAGTCCGTGAAATTTATACGTGAAAATACCCACAATCAAGCCAGTGCCGCGTTTTTCTCGAAACCACTTTTTCAAAGTCCGCGTTCACTGCCATTTGAAAACTACATGACCGATTTATTTCAAACTTGGTACACACTTTCTACATATAAAATACCTCCCCCCAACGGTTAGTTTGAGATTTTTTTACATTGAGGGGGTTTTCCACCCCCAAAATGGCGGAATTTTTCGTGAAAATTAGCCTTTTCACTTTACATGACCACCAAAAATTTAGAAATGAAAAAAAAAAATGATCAAAGATCGTTGGGGGGAGGATTTGATGATACTTTGACTAAATGTCAATGGTACTTGATTTCAGATAATTTCTAGCTGAGATACAGTGAACACCGAAAATCGTGTTTTTCCAAAGGCGGTCTTGGAAAAGCTTTGTCACCGGCTTGTTTGTGGATATTTTCGCGTACAAATTTCACGGAATGTTCTTGAAATGACACTTAACAATGTACAAAAGGTTTCAATAAATTTACTCTATCCATATAGATGAAAAAAATCACAATAAGTGTTTTTTTTCACGCTGAAACCCCTACCCTTCCCTTAAGGGGGAAATCACAGTAGCACACAAAAAATAGGCATATTTTCGGGAATTAATTTTGGCTGAATAAAAGTATCAATCGAAAATCTGTAAAGTAGGTTTTATAGCAATACTAAAAAAGTACAAAATGTAATTTTTTCGTATTTTCGTATTTATCGTTTATTTATTTTCGTATTTATTATTTATTTTCGTATTTAAAAAAGGCGCAAGGCGCCTTTTTTTGAGCTCGCCGAAGACATAACTCGAGCAAATTTTTACCGATCGACTTGAAATTTTGACAGTAGCTTCGAAACATCTTTCTCCACGGAGCCACGTAGGATTTTTTATTTTATATGGCTTACTTTTTTTTATCGACGATTTTATGGCGTTTTTTTTTGTTAAAAATTTTACTTTATTTTCAAACATGCACCATTTTGCGAAAAATCAATATATCGAAAAAATCCTACGTAGCTCCGTGGAGAAAGATGTTTCGAAGCTACTGTCAAAATTTCAAGTCGATCGGTAAAAATTTGCTCGAGTTATGTCTTCGGCGAGCTGAAAAAAAGGCGCCTTGGGACATATGCTGCGCAGCCGCCATTTTTAAATATTTTTTATTGAAAAAATTACATTTTGTACTTTTTTAGTATTGCTACAAAACCTACTTTACAGATTTTCGATTGATACTTTTATTCAGCCAAAATTAATTCCCGAACATATGCCTATTTTTTTGTGTGCTACTGTGATTTCCCCCCTTAAGTAAAAACGCACCTTTAACTGGAAATTGGAGACTTACAACTGATTATGCCGCTTACGACTGATTTTACTTTATATCTAAAACCAATTTTTGAGAATTTGACATATCGGCTCCGTTCGCTTGTTATTGTTTGTCCATACATCTTTAAAACGACGTGGAGTTGCCTCGTTCGGGCGTTGATAGTAAATGAGGTGTGCAACCTTCTTACCTTCGATTTTGAAACCAAATTTTCACTTGAGTCTCGGTGAGCTTAAGGCCCCTCGCCAAGTCAGCTCTCTCCGGGCCGGAGAGATATTTCTGTGCGGCAAATCGCCTCTCGAGCTCGTAAACCTGAGCGTGCGAAAAAGCGGCTCTGCTGCGTTTTTTTCTTGCCTGAAGTGACTGCCCGTGGCCCTGGGTCTCGAACATATCGTCCTCGATGTCGTCTGGAGGAGAAATGCTCGTTTTACGAAGACGCCACAACGCGTTTGCGTGAAAAATGATCAATCGACTTTTTATTTTTACACCAGTACTACGAGCGAGTATTGCCCACAGGAAACGATGTAACTCGAGGGGGGAAAGAGAAGGAAACAGCAGTCTTGCAAAGATATGCGGGGGAGACGAAGAGATTTTAGTTGGAGCGGATTATGGAGCTTGTTATTCGTGTTAGCTTTTGATGTCTCGTTGAAACATCAACACGTGCCACGTTTAGCCCGACGTGTGTTTACTCCTCCCCTATACTCGGTAATTTCCCCCTTTGCTTAACCAGCCGCAGGTATACGTTGCTTGGTAAAACGGCTTGCCTACTGGCAAATTGAGCTCGTGATCGCCGCAAAAGCGTGGCTCAATTTATTATACCATAACGTTTTTATATTTGCCGTTAAGGGGTATTCTCACTTTAGACGCTAAAAAAGGCTATTTTCATGAATTTTTTTGATAGGTATATATTATAGATATTGATATAAAAGTTGTTACACTTAAGGGGTTAGGCCACAGTAACGGGTATAAAATCATGTGCGAATTTAACCATTTTTTTTCGTATGAAAAAGTGATTCGCTCATAAAATTTAGTATGTTTTTACTAAATTTACTAAATTTTACTAAATTACTAAAGTTTACTAAATTTTAAATTTACTGAAAATTTAGTAAAATTTAGTAAAATTAAAATTTACTAAAAATACTAAAGTTTTACTAAATTTACTAAATGGTTTTTACTAAATAGATGTGTTTAAAATTTACACATCTATTTAGTATGAATATCAAGCTGCTTCCTATACTCGGTAATTTCCCCCTTTGCTTAACTAGCCGCAGGTATACGTTGCTTGGTAAAACGGCTTGCCTACTGGCAAATTCAGCTCGTGATCGCCGCAAAAGCGTGGCTCAATTTATTATACCATAACGTTTTTATATTTGCCATTAAGGGTTATTCTCACTTTAGACGCTAAAAAAGGCTATTTTCATGAATTTTTTTGATAGGTATATATTATAGATATTGATGTAAAAGTTGTTACACTTAAGGGGTTAGGCCACAGTAACGGGTATAAAATCATGTGCGAATTTAACCATTTTTTTCGTATGAAAAAGTGATTCGCTCATAAAATTTAGTATGTTTTTACTAAATTTACTAAATTTTACTAAATTACTAAAGTTTACTAAATTTTTAATTTACTGAAAATTTAGTAAAATTTAGTAAAATTAAAATTTACTAAAAATACTAAAGTTTTACTAAATTTACTAAATGGTTTTTACTAAATAGATGTGTTTAAAATTTACACATCTATTTAGTATGAATATCAAGCTGCTAGAAAATATATATTTTCTTTATGTACAAAATGGCCGAGTACTCGAAACTTCTCGAAACAGCTGTTTGCCAATTGGCGTGACAAATAACTTCAACAATTTTCACTCGATTTACTTTAAATTTAAAAGTTTGTGTTCCTCATTGCATTTCGCAGAGAAGTACGTACGGAATTTCTGATTAATCGAAAACTTTTCATTTTATGAGCAGTTTATGAGCAGTTATAACGAAATTTTCACTGAAAATTCATTTTCTTAAGTTCAAATACCTACAACTTGTGAATAAAACAATATTTTTTAAATTCCGTAGATACTTCTCTAGGTCTTCTAATGTAGGTTGACGAAAATTTTTGTTTTTTGTTCTAGGTAAAAAATTGTGGACGCTAAATGTCACGCCGCGGAACGCCTAAATAAAAGGTAAGGAAAGAAATATTAGTAGTCGGCCATTTTGTACATTGAAAAAAAAATCTTACAGCTTGATATTCATACTAAATATATGTGTAATTGATTTTATGAGTGAATCACTTCTTCATACGAAAAAAAATTGTTAAATTCGCACAGGATTTTATACCCGTTATTGTGGCCTAACCCTTAATAAATACACTTTCGAACTACATTTTTAAAAAATCATTTATTTATTGAAGTCACTATTTATAGCCGAAAATGGTAGCTAAAAAATGTCCTAAAAAATTATAGGTCTGTGCTATTGACGAAATCTCGGTATGTTACTGAATATAGCGCTATAAATCATACGATTCTTTATATATGCAAAAATAACAAAATGCCGGACACATTTTTAAAAAAACAAAATACAAGTGTTTTTTTTCAGCGTTTTTGGTACAAAAAATAGTAAATATCAAAATTTAAAAAAATCCTTGATATGCGCTATACCTATAATTGCAAAGAATATGTGGTGAAAATTTCATAAGAATCCGTTCCGAAGTTTCGAAGATTTTATCAACAAGCCGTCGAATAACGTTGTTCCGAGAAAAACGCGTTTAAAGTTTGTTTGGGTTACATAAATACATTTAAAGAAAATTAATGTATTTCTAAAGTGTATTTATTAAGTGTAACAACTTTCATATCAATATCTATAATATAAACCTGTAAGAAAATTCATGAAAATAGCCTTTTTTAGCGTCCAAAGTGAGAAGACCCCTTAAACATGGCTGATAGGTTTACCAAAAATGCTGTTGAATTTGACAACATAATTTCATTGCTCGAAAACTTCTATGACTTCTTAACCCAACGTTGACACACTGGGTCATTTTGACCCGAATGCTTTTTTAGTGAAATGCTCACTTTTCCACAAGAAAATATTTTTAATAATTTTTTTAAACCATTTGATTCGATATTTTCCAAATTTTAATTATGTAGACATATTGAGAAATGTTTAAAGTGTATCTCTGATGTTTTTCAATAAAAACCGACCGAAGGGTTGTTAAGGGCAGATCGATGAAGTACTATCCTGCTGAAATTGACCCAGTATGTCAATATCGTGGCCAAATATAAGTGAGACAACGGAGGATTAAACTATCAAAGGTTTCCATCTTTTGAGGGTCCAAGCGCAAAACCACGGAATTAACTATCAAATCGCAATCACTCACTATCGACAACTCTTAATTGATTCAATGCTTTTACCAATGGGCTCAAAATTGCTCACTGTTCAAAAAGGGGTGCGTTGACTCCATACGCGTTCGACTATCGTGCACGAAATTGCGGATTTAAAATGATTTAACTTAAGAAAAATCAACCACGTTTTTCAAATCGGACTAAAAATAATAAAATAATTTCTCCTAGCCCTATACAGATTTATAACCCAATACAGATTCCTAATCCTTTGCAGATTGTCCTGAAAGTTTGTCATTGTGAATTTGTAATAGCTATGAAAATACTTGCAAGATTTAAAACGAAAAAACGTGGGGCACATGCAATAGATAATTGATGCATGAATAGTTCACCTACGTCACCAACAATTTTATTGCACTGCAAATGATATAAACTGTTGTGTGAGTTTTCCCAACGACAGCTACTCCCTACACTACTATCCCTACACTCCATCTATTGCATGCGCCCCACGTTTTTCGTTTTAAATCTTACATGTATTTTCATAGCTATTAACCCTTTTCCACCTGGCAGGACATATGCTGTCCCAATCTGGAAAAATTTTGAATCTACGGCTGGGACAATATATGTCCTAGTTACTGAAAAACATAGGCGCATGTCAGTGGTGAGGAATTCGCACCCTTATTGAGCAAGTTTCAAACTGATTTTGTCGCCGTATTGAAAAGGTTAAAAATTCACAATCACAAATTTTCAAGACCATCTGTATGGGGTTAGGAATTTGTGTTGGGTTATAAATCTGTACGGGACTAGGGGAAATTATTTTATACTCTTTTAGTCCGTTTTACAAACACGGTTAATTTTTTTTTAATTCAAATAATTTTAGATTCCGCTTTTTAGTCTTGTAAAATTTTGCTTCTTCTTCTCTAGGCATCACTTGCGTTGGGGGCTGTCTCCTCAACCATCGTGGAAATTGTCACTGCTGCCATATTCACTATTAATATTATTTTTATTTTTTATTTTTTCACTTGAGCTAAACTATATTTTTTATTTCTTTATTTATTTTTTTACAATATTTTTCTCTCTTTCTCTCTCTGTGACAGACTTGTCTGTCTATTTATTTGTCTGTCATCCAGATCTGAGCTATGTTCAAAGTTTCAAGTATCTAGCTCATCCGGAAGTTAGTTTAAAATCGATTGCAAAATTTGTACCAAACAGACAAACAAACGAACAAACATACAAGAAGGCGAGTTAATATTGCATTGTCATCCAATTCTGAGCTATGTTTAAAGTTTCAAGTCTCCAGCTCATCCGGAAGTTAGTTCAAAATCGATTGCAACATTTGTACCGAACAGACAAACAGACAACCAAGAAACCGAGTTAAGGGGTTAGGCCACTCCAGAGGCCGAAAAAATAGGCTTTTTGGGGATTTTTTTTCAGAAAAACGACAAAATAAATCGATATTACAAAAAAGGGTGTCTATCATACATATCAGTGACTATCTACAATAATTTTTTTGAAGCGATTAATTTCAAAATTGCGGCTGTGCAGAGTTTATCACAAAACTGCATTTTTTAAGTTGGCCGGAAACATAATTCAGACAATTTTCAACTGATTCACTTGAAATGTTGAATATATCTTGAAAAAAACACTGTCTATGAAAGTACGCAGGATTTTTTTTATATTGCATAGTTCATTTGTTATTAACAATTATCTGCCGATTTCGTAGATAATTGTCTGATGTAATCGTCAGATAATTGTTAATAACAAATGAACAAATGAACCCCAAAAAACCTATTTTTCGGCCTCTAGAGTGGCCTCACCCCTTAATGAAAACATGGTAACAAGGTAATAATGAGTTTACACCTCCAAACATGAAGCGATCACGAATCTGCTGGTTCTCTCGCGATAATCAACTGATTTCAGATAACGAGGACTAACCTGACAAGTCAAACCTTTGCGCGGATTTCGAGAGTTCTATATTTGATCGCTTCAAACTTCGAGAGCTCTTCTATCTGCCCGTTCCCCAACGTTTCTCGTTCCCCCCTCTGTACAAGGTAATTGCAGCAAGTGGTGTCCCTGAACCCAACCATGTGATGAAATTCGTCACCCATCGCCATTTTCCGCTTCCGGTTTATTCCCCTCGTTATCAATTCTCAAAAATATGTGCTGGGGTTTTTACAAGGAAATTCAACGAGCTCAACATTGATGACATCTCGATAGTCCGGAAAAAAATAGGCGTAATAGGAAATAGAAACGTACTGCTCTTTTCTGAAAAGATATTAGAAGGAAACATACATTTCTCGCCTCAACAGAATCCATTACAGCGGATCTGCAAATACAATAATTCTCGGATAGCGCGACTCCATGATTGATTCTGTTCATCCTCCAGACGGGAGTGTTCGGCAGCCGAGGGTAGGAAATGTTTGCTCTCGATGAAAGTGCAATGGAGGGCTTAAGTCGACAATGTAACTTGATAGGTACACAACAGCCGAGGTCGTGCAAGATTGTTTTCCTTTTACGATCATCGCCCACGATCCTCTGTCACCCTGACAATCAATGATGATCAACATCACAATGATTTTTCACGATAAACCAAAATATGATTGAATGCAGTATCAGTTTACGCTTGAAATTCAATGATATGGTATCCTTGGCTAACCCAAACGTACATTTGTAAAATACGTCGAATATCTGCTGGCTTAGACGGTAGCAGTTCATTTTCTATCTCAATCTAAACTGAGTTTTTGTAAAGGTTAGTTCTTTGGACACCCGATTGTGGATACTTCCAACTAATCCCTATACACCTTCATACGTCCTTGTGTATTTACCCATAAGTTTTTCTGTATACTGGTCGGGGACACATGAGGCGTCCCGACGGCCCGATTCTCCGTGGACGACCGACGTGGAGGGGCGAGGACGGGAAAAAAACGACGATAACAGAGACGAGTTCGAGGGAGAAGAGGCCACACAGTGTACGGTGGATGAGCATCGGCAAACGAACGAACGGACAAGTGCAAGAAGTTGAGTGGCGTAAAGGCACTCGTGACGTCTGCCCGTGGCTCGAGTGCCACTTATGCTACTAAAATTACATTCAATTACGTTATCTGGGCTCGGGTTAACTTTGAAAACTCTCGAGGAGGAAGATCTCGTCCATAAGGATCGAGCCTGGCCTCAATTCACTATCTCCAAATCTAATCCGGTCTTCCTGTACGTACGTGGATTGCATTGGAAGTTTCCGCGTGGGGATGAAAAAGATCAATCTTTGGGTGAATCAAGTGAAAAAAGTTTGATGGTAGAAAACGGATCGTGCGCGATGGGGCTCACCGAGATATTTACTCTTGCTCATGTCCAAAGCCTCGTCCTGTTGTCTCTGTGCCGATTCCCTGGCTTCTTTGACCTCCTGATGATAGGCTGCCAGACTGCCGAGTGTCTCGAGGCTTTTGAAGCTCGACGACGGCATGACGTGCTGAAGATTGCCAAAGTTCGCGAGATTCGCCTGAGCCAGGTTCCGCCTCAGTATGTCCAATTCACGTGCCACGTTCAATTGGCAATCGGGGGAAACGGGTATCCTCGAGAAGGACATGGCACGATTGGAAAATCTCGTGTTATTCCCGATGTTGGAGGCGCAATGCAATCTCTCGTAATTGCCGTCGAGATGACATCTCCTGAGGGACAAGGAGACGCCTCTGGACTCACCGCTGCGACGTGGCTCCATTTGATCTACTTGACAGTCGGCTCTATTCAGTATGTCCTCTATACTAAACGGCGTCGGTTGGCCCAGGTGCGAAGCTTTCGGCGAATCAGCACATTCCATTTTGCCAGAGGCCGTGTCCTCCATTCCCTCGTCTCCGAGATGTCAGTGGAGACCACTTGCCAATAGCATCTGACGGAGAGTTGACCAGCTCGCCAAGCAGGTTCACGTCAACGGCTGAGGATCTTGCAGCCAACCTTGAACTAGTCACCTCGAAGCAGAAGACAGTTTCAAGTCTTCGAGCACTTATACAATGTTCGTTGATTTGTTAACAAACACACAGTCTCGGCCAAGCCACATAAAACTTGGAAAAACGTCTTCGTGGTCTCGGGCCGAAAAAAACCGTTCTTAAAGATTCGAAAGCTTCGGTTCACCGACACTGCACACTGTTGTTTACACTTTCACGCGGAAACGAATGAAATGACAACTGGAAGATGGGCCGAAAATTGTCTTCGGTAGACTGTACGATGAACACGTTAATGACGATGAGCGGATTTTTTATTAATCGTCCTACTGAGCACTCGACCGCACTGTGCACCCTTCCGGCGGAGTGTGCTTCGGTCAAGTGTGCTTCTCACACGACTTAAGGGGGGCAGGGGGCAACGGGGGTATAGGGGTGGGGTAGGAGAGGGACTTATTTTTCGAATTAGTGCGCCACTCCGATCCCTCTCCCACCAGAGTCGACCCAGTACTCTCCGGCTACCGGGAACAGAGCAACAAAAATTGGTCCTGCCCCCATCCGACTCCCGGTCCAGGCACACGCCATGTATACTCTTGGGTACTCGGCGGCTCTCCTCGAGCATCACCCTGGCCCCCCTACCGCCTCTTCGGGCGGAAGCCGAGTCACAAGTTCTTCCCCACCCATTTAGCTAGCCACCGACTACTGTGTCATTCCGAAAATCATGACGATCCAACCCTTCCCAATACCGTCATCCCTCTTAGTCAGATCACAAGGCATGTAGACAAGGTTTGCTTCGTCCGTTCACCCGGCGACTGCATTCCTCAATCTGATCCAACGTCCCTGTTGATCGATTTTGATTGACGTTTTCGACACTCCAAATCAATTGTTCGACTTGATGACATTCTAAACATCAGCAACTTGGGAAGACAATCACATGTCATTCTTGAATTGGTTTTTTTTTATTCTTCTTTTGACATAACCCATTGCTGCTGTCGCTGTTTAGATAAGACGAAAACCAGGAATTACTCAATCTGATCCAACGTTCCTGTTGTTCGATTTTTATTGACGTTTTCGACACTCCAAATCAATTATCGGACTTGATGACATTCTAAACAGCAGCAACGTAGGGAGACAATTACGTGGCATTCTTGACTTGGTTTTTTTCATTTTTATTTTGACAAAACCCATTGCTGCTGTCGCTGCTTAGACAGGACGAGAACGAGGAATTCCTCAATCTGATCCAACGTCCCTGTTGATTGATTTTTATTGACGTTTTCGACACTCCAAATCAATTATTCGACTTGATTCTGAACTCAGCAACTTGGGACGACAACTACATGTTATTCTTGACTTGGCTTTTCGTTTTTTTTTCCTTCTTTTGACACAACCCATTGCTGCTGTCACGAGAACGGGGAATTCCTCAATCTGACCCAACGTCCCTGTTGATCGATTTTTTTGATTGACGCTTTTACCACTCCAAATCAATTATTCGACTTGATGTCAATATTCTAAACATCAGCAACTTGGGAATACACGTCATTCTTGACTTGGTTTTTCGGTTTTTTCTTCTTCTTTTGACACAACTCATTGCTTCTGTCGCTGCTTAGACAGGACGAGAATGAGGAATTCCTCAATCTGATCAAACGTCCCTGTTGATCGATTTTTTTTATCGATGCTTTCAACACTCCAAATCAATTATTCGACTTGATGTCAATATTCTAAACATCAGCAACTTGGGAATACTGGTTGGGAATACCAATTCTTGACTTGGTTTTTCGGTTTTTTCTTCTTCTTTTGACACAACTCATTGCTTCTGTCGCTGCTTAGACAGGACGAGGCTGCCCTTTCTGTTTTGTCGTGCCACTTGCCACCCTTCACCATCCACTGCAACCGCGTTTTCCCGGATCTTCGAAAACCACTTTTTTCGCTTGATCCTTCGAGTTTGACTTCCCGATCCACCTGTTTACTGTGTTCATTATTTTGTTTGCTGACTGTTGGATTTTTCAATCATGTGACGCAAAATTGTTTCGGTCCTCGGGCGATTTCGCGGACGTAGGTGGAGCTTGACGCCTGTACGTTCTCCTCCAACGCGTTGAGTTTAAACGTCACGAAAGCTCCTCTATCCTCTCATCACTCGGAGCCTCGCCCCCCACGTCCAATAGACGAGAATTTCCGACGTTTGGCTTTTCTACCTCGGCCAATCGTAGCTGCACTCTCACCACGAGAGCTTGAAAGCCCCTCGTATTCCAATACCCATACAGACATGTGTATATATGTATAGGGTGTATGCGTGTGTAGGTGTTTGTGAGGCTGGTGAGGTAGTGGTAGCGATGACGAGTCTCTACTTCACTCGAGAGCTTTCGCGACTCTTCGTGTATTCATTCCCGGGCGCCTTGAGGCAAGAGAGAGACGGAGCGCAATAGGAGGGGAGAGACCGGAAGAGAGACGGAGAGGGATGAGCGAAGAATCACCGACTTTTCGAGGCCGGAAGTCTGCCCACCCCGAGCGCTCGGCGGCAAGTGTACGTAAACGGGAACGAAGCCCGCGCGCGCGTCTTTCTCGCCTCTCGACGTGAGTGACGTGAAAGCTTCATAGCTTTTCGATCGCTCCACGTCGTAGCAAGATTTTCTTTCCTTTCTTTTTCGCTCTCACTTCCAATAATCGATAATACAGTCTTATGCACAATATTTTTCTGCCCTGCTTGTGTATCGTAAAACGAGGTTGAATTGACATTAAGGCGAGAACTTGAATTAGAAGGTCCGAAAAATCGTTTTTCTCAATTGCTTAAGGCGTTACCCCCACTTGTAGCGCAAAAAAGGCCTTTTTCATGATTTTTTTTAAAGAAAACTACAAAACTTTTTTAATCGATCAATATACCATCTTAAAGAACACATCTTGAAGAACTTTCAGTAATTTTTTTATTGAAAAATATTACATTGTTTAGTGGCAAATGGCCGTCAATGAAATAATGTTTTTATATACACGGTTTGCGGTGACCAACATTGCGGCGAAGTGGATCATCTGAAAAAAAAATGCGGATGGATTTAGTCAAATATAAGTATAAACTAGTCTTTAATCGAAGGATTTTAAAAAATATTCATTTTTCACAAAATGGTGGACAGTCAAAGTTAATGGTTCGATTTTAACGAAAAAAAACGGCCGTTTTTTGGCTATAAAACGGCCATTTCTTTTTCGAAAAAAAAATCGAACGATTAAAGACTGCATTTTTATGTATTAAATAAGCCTGCAAAATTTCAAGAAGATCGATTCATTAGTTTTCGAGTAATCTTGGTCACCGGCTTCAGAAATGCCATTTTGAGAAAAACGCGTTTAAAGTTTCAATTTCAGTTTGCACGAAGAAAATATTTTTTTGTTGTAAACTTACATAGAGTCATCTATTCCGGGCCCATACAGAAGTATGGGACCGGATACTTATGCTTCAAAAAAATGCAATAAAAAAAATCGATTTTTTCAAAATCGCAAGTGGGGGTAACCCCTTAAGGGGTCTTCTCACTTGAGACGCTAAAAAAGGCTATTTTCATGATTTTTTCTTATAGGTTTATGTTATAGACATTGATATAATAGTTGTTACACTTAATAAATACACTTTCGGAATACATTTAAGAGGGAATGGTACCTCATCGCGGTCGGTATGGCAGATCGCGATAGTAGATACCCATGGATTTCCGAAACGGCTCTTCAGAATATCATGAAATTTGACCAGACAATGTCAAATTGATAAACGAACAGCTGTCTTTTCATTAGATTTCTTGAATCGAAGAAAAAAAACGTAGATTGTATTACCATGCTGAACTCGTGATGGAAATGATGAAAAATAAAAAGTTTGGCTAAAGCCACGACTTGGAAAAAAGTAGAGCCGTGTAGCCACGTTGAAAACACGTATTTTGGCACCTCAATCATTTCATTCCTCCGCATATTTCAGGAAATCCGTGGAAAGTTGTAAATAGTAGGTGATTGTTGACGATTCCGAGGAAATCTCGCTCGACATTTGGGAACTGAGTTCCCGTGAATTCCGCCATGGCCGATTGGCGTGCACCAAGAATTTGACAGTTCAAATATGGCGATGTGCGAACTCGCTCTAAAATCTAATTGTTGCTTTTCGAAGCAGCAAAGTGTTAGAAACAAGTTTTGTGATGTATTACGTGCGACAATTTACAAAAAAAAAATGTATCGTGCCATTTACCGGGTGAACTGCGAGCGACGTGGAGGTATGTACGCATTTTACTCTTACTATTTTTCGGAGAATTATTTCGTGGAATTGCCTCTAGATGTATTTGTTCTTCCCGTCTTTTTATTTATTTATTTGTTTACGTTTTTTAACGGTAGTTCTACTCGCGAGAAAGTATGTGCGAAATCTCATAAATGAATGTGAGGTTAAGATATACTTTCTCCAGAGTACTGCTAGAAAGAAAACTTTGTGCAATAAATTTTAACTTTTTTCAGATTCTGCATGTCATTTTTGTTCATGCCATCGAACCTTACGATGATGATGGACAGAAAAAAAAGTGGATTCCATTGGCGAAGGACTGCGGAGGAACATCGAAGAACCACAGATGCAGTCATTCGGAGTTACGTCGAAGCCCAGCGCAACAAATTTCATAAGGTGAAGAATGTTGCGGTAATCCAAGGTAAGTGAAAACGTATTCTAGTACAAGAAAAGCCTGCAATGGCCCTGTGCATATGCACATGAGCATAGCTCTTGCAGCAAAGTAGAATTTGCTGCAAGAGACCATGCTTGCTCTCTGCGAAGCACAGTATCATGCACAATACAATGTACTTGTGCTTCGCAGCAGAATCCTCGCAGGCCCATTGCATACGGTTTGGTTTGTACAAAGCAACGGAGGCAATATCATCGCAGCGGTACTTATATCGCTTTGTCTTGCGAAGATTTTCCTTCCGATGCAGTATGCCTGCTATGGTCTTCCACAAATATGTACGTGCGAAAATCTTATTGTAAAGCATCACGCATGGCATAACGCATGAAACTGTTACGTGTATTCGTGCGCTATGCAATGTACTTGTGCTTCGCAGCAAGATATTGACAGGAACAGCGCAGAGAACGCTACGGTCCGCAAAGAGACACAATGTCTCCGCAAGCATCTTTGTGCTGGATTGTCGCAGGCATATTGCATCGAAAAGAAAATCTTCTCAGGCACGAAGGGCTGCGATTGAGCTTGCAATGATATTGTCTCCGTTGCTCTTTGCGGACCACAGTTTCTTGTCCAATATGTTTGCGAAGATTTTCCTCGAAGATGCTCCGGAAGATCTCGCTGTAAAGCCCATGTACATGGGCCATGCTCGATGGTCGCAGGCATATTGCACCGAAAAGAAAATCTTCGCAGGCACGAAGGGATAGAAATGAGCTTCAAATGATATTGCATCGATGACTCTTTGCGAACCACAGTTTTCTGTCTATAGTGCTTGCGAAGATGCATCTACGACCGCTCGCTCTCTCGCAGCTTGCTTTCTGTGAACCACAGTTACATAGCTTATGCAATGTACTTGTGCTTCGCAGCTAGATCTTCGTGGGCGCATTGCAGAGCAAGCTGTAGTTTGGAAGGAAAACATACACAAGATCTTCATCCACACGTGTGTGTAAGATCGTATGGTCTTGAAGTGTGCATCGTACAAATGCAACGAAATTTCGTTTTCTATTGTCCTTCCCTCATTTTCATGTTTTTCGGGTTTGATTTTGTAGAACTTATTGTTCTAAAATTAGAATATGAAAAAAATTGGAAAAAAATAAAAATGAGAAAATAAAAATACGAAAACAAATTTTCGTTGCGTTCCAAAAATGAAAACATCAAGACCATAAGATCATCGCAAGCGTATTGCACCAGAAGAAAGATCTTGGCAGGCACAAATGTGCCTGTAAAGATCGAAAAAGGGTTTTTTAAGGTAGTACGAGCGCGCAATCTTGATTTCTATAGATTTTGTTCAAATTTTAACCAGACATTATTCATATCATTATGCATGTTTGAGTGAAATTTCAGAAGAGTCGACTATTTAGATTGGAAGATAATAGGTTTTAAAATTGCAACTTTTAACACTGCAGGATCTGCATTCAAATTTAGATAGAATAATTTTCCGTAAAAAATATTTGTCCTCTATAATAAGAAGCCATATGGCAACACCGCATCGTTCCACGTATCTAATGACGTGACTTTGCGAGGCATATTTAAAATAATACTGCAACACACATTTTTATTTGGAAGTAATTTTTAATCGAACAAAGTTTTTAATTAGTTATGAATGAACCAACACTTTTATTTGTTAATGAAGATAACATAAACAATATAGAATATTAATATTTATAATGCAAATATTTTTTATGACACCATTTGTAACTTTAGGAACACGATAATTTTTTTTCTCAAAATATTGAACAATACTGTTCTGTGGTGTTGGCATATGTCTTCTTATTATAGGAGACAAATATTTTTTTACGGAAAATTATTCTGTCTAAATTTCAATACAGACCCTTCAGTGTTAAAAGTTGTAATTTTAAAACCCATTATCTCCCAATCTAAATAGTCGACTGTTCTGAAATTTCACTCAAACATGCATAATGATATGAACAATGTCTGGTTAAAATTTGAACAAAATCTATAGAAAACAAGATTGCGCGCTCGTGCTACCTTAAATGGATTTAGAAATTAAATGGATTTAGGGAACATGAAAAATCTACAGAAGGAAGACGACCAGTTTGCTGAAAATCCTTCGATTTTTTGAGTTTATTTCGAAACATGACCCAAATAAAATATTTTATCGGCATAATGTTTGTATGCAATATCCACACAAATATTCTAAAATGTTCATACAGATATTTCGCCGATAAAATATTTGATTTCGCCCGATAAACTAATATATTCTGCCCATAAAATATTTGATTTGGGCCATGTTTCGAAATAAGCTTAAAAAAATGAAGCAATTCCAGCCCTAAAATCTAAAGTTTTCGAAGAATTTTTGCAACTGGCCTTTTTTGTATATTTTTCATCTTTTCTCCTTTTTACAATAGTTTGTAATTTTCAATTACCATACGAAGGTACGAAAAATGATTGTGATTTTATCGCACGCAAGTAGTCCATACACCAAGGCATTTTCTTACGATTCAATTTTTCAAATAACGATTGGGACGAAAGAGTGCATTTCATAGGTAGACATTTTAAATAAAAGGTGTTCAATTTTGTTACTATACTAATAGAGCTATTAGTACAGGGGATATAAGCGACGAAAATTAATCGCATTACCTCTCACTCAACGTTTCGTGCCTTTCACTCATCGTTCCGTCTTTTCCATAAAAACGTTCCTTGCTCATATCTTCATTACCAATGGAGGTAGCGAAAAAAATGAGACATTTTTTATTGTCAATCCAAAAAGAAACATCTTTAATTTCACACTTTTTTCTACAAAATGCACTTTTCGTCACAATCGTCATTATAACGATTAAATTGTTTATAACGGGAAAAAAACGATTCTAGAACAAAATAAATGTCCTATTCGTATTGCCCGTACCCGAAACCATAAAGGACCACTGAAGATATTGAGCAGACCTAAACGTTAATACGCAAATGGTATACGGAAAAAGTGGATTTAGGACGTTTTCTTCGCTTGCATTTATTTCGAAAGTATATCTTGCAATATGGCGCACGTCATATCTCAGATTCTAATTGTTCGAATTACTTTAAATTTGGATTAGACATATTTTATAACATATTCAATCGACTGACCAGATAAACGTTTAAAGTCGTTATTTTTTGTCGAAAATCGACCTTTTCTTTAAAAACAGTGGTATTAATGCAATTTTTTAAATTTCGAAAATGTATCCGGTGGGTCTGTAGCTTTACCATTGTACTAAAAGTATATTTTTCCATTTTTGACTTTAGATGAATCCACTTACCGGAATTATGTACGCGACCGAGCAGTGCGGAGCCTTGAGATTAAATAACAATGATTATGTTGTTTATATATGAGGTATTCCAAAGGTTTTCGAACGGCCTAAAAGTCTGACCTTCTTCAATCTTTTTTAAAATTGGTGATGTTTTTGTATCATATATTTTGAGTACGTGACATTTTTTTCAGATTTTTATCGGCTCGCTAAATCGGCTAACTCGGAGATAAGATTTTACACGTGATAAAATTTCAAATGATCGTATCGTAGTGATCTTCTCGTCGTACAAAAAAATGTCCTCTACAAAAAAAGATGCGTTCATCTATGAACTATTTTGAAAAAAATTCAAAAGTTTCCAAGTACTACAACACTAAAAAAAAATCTTTCATTTAAAATTTTTTTACCTCAATCACTAGGTTGATCATGCTAAAATTTACTCTGAACTTTCTTTTATTAGTGTAAAATAACATGTGTACGTTTCATTCTTGGCTGGGCTTGCGTTCAGTTAATATCGTCGTCTTAAATTTAAGGGGAAACTGTTTTTGTTGAATAACTCGGTGATTTACAATTTTCAAGTAGAAAAGGTAATGACTAAACTTGTAGGAAATCGTCTGCTTTAAAACTTTGGTCATTGCAGTTTTTTCTCTACCATCGATATTTTTCGAAGTAAACCTGAAAAAGCGACTATTGCATTATCTCGTTCATTTTGAAATTTAGGTCATAAACGAACATAAACAAACTTGTAGAGAATGAAATTCTCGACAATTTTGGTCTGTACCTTTTTTTTCCTAGAGTCATTATGTAACGGCGTATGCCAACGGTAAAAAAACGAGAAGCGTGAAAATATTATTTCGCGAACCATTCGCTCTTTTCTTTTACCGTTGGCGTACGACCTTAAATATTGATTCCAGGAAAAAAAAGGTAGGAACAAAAATTGTCTCAAATTTCATTATCTAAAAGTTTGTTCATGTTCGTTTATGCCCTAAAGTAAAAAATAAACGAGATAATGCAACAGCCGCTTTTTTCAGGATTAATTCGAAAACTATCGATGGTAGAGAAAAAAGTGTAATGACCAAAGTTATAAAGCGCTCGATTTCCTACAAGTTTAGTCATTACCATTTTTACTTAAAAATTGTAAATCGCCGAGTTATTCAACAACAATAATTTTCCATTAAATTTAAGACGATATTAACTGAACTCAAGACCAGCCGAGAATGAAACTTACACATGTTGTTTTATACTAATAAAAGAAAATTCAGTGTAAATTTCAGCAAGATCAACCTAGTGCAGTGAATTTCAACCGGTGTGCCGCGGCACACTGGTGTGCCGTGAGTGTATTTCTTGTGTGCCGCCAAAAAATAGGCGGATGTATGTATCACGTGATAATACCCGGGCACCGATCGTGACGAGTGTCGTTTCGCGGGGCGGTCGCCGCGGGGCGAAGTCCAATACGAAGTCTCGCCGTAAGAATTTTACAGAGATTCAAGTGTGCCGCCTTATAAAAAAGGTTGACAAACACTGACCTAGTGATTGGGGTAAAAAAATTAAAAAATGAAGGATTTTTCGTTTTTTTAGAGTTGTAGTACTTGATAAATTTTGGATTTTTTTTCAAAATAGTTCACAGAAAAACGCAACTTTTTTTGTAGAGGACATTTTTTTGTACGACGAGAAAATCACTACGATATAATTATTTGAAATATGTAATGTAAAACTAGATCGAACGGAAGCGCTAATATCTTCATATGAGCGCTGTCGTTCGCAGCGCGTCACCAGCAAAGACTTGCTGAGCGGTGCGAAGTTCTTCGCACCGACCGATCACAGGCGCAGTCGAGAAAAGAGTCCATTGTTTAAATGATTGATTGCAAATTTCGTCACTGCATTTTTCTGCCAGTCGCCGGCAAACACTCACGGTGTGCCATTATGTACGTTAATATTTGGCGACGCGCTATACTCGAGAAGAAAATGCAATTAATTAGTTAGATAATTGAATGTGTAATGTAAAACTATATCTAACGGAAGCGCTAATATCTTCATATGAGCGCAGTCGTTCGCAGCGCGTCACCAGCAAAGACTTGCTGAGCGGTGCGAAGCTCTTCGCACCTACCGATCACAAGCGTGGTCGAGAAAAGAGTTTATTGTTTAAATGATTGATTGCAAATTTCGTCACTGCATTTTTCTGTCAGCCGCCGGCCAACACACACGGTGTGTCATTATTTATGTCAATATTTGGCGACGCGCTATACTCGAGAAGAAAATGCAATTAATTATTTAAATAATTGAATGTGTAATGTAAAACTAGATCGAATGGAAGCGCTAATATCTTCATATGAACGCTGTCGTTCGCAGCGCGTCACCAGCAAAGACTTGCTGAGCGGTGCGAAGCTCTTCGCACCTACCGATCACAAGCGTGGTCGAGAAAAGAGTTTATTGTTTAAATGATTGATTGCGAATTTCGTCACTGCATTTTTCTGCTAGCCGCCGGCCAACACTCACGGTGTGTCATTATTTACGTCAATATTTGGCGACGCGCTATACTCGAGAAGCAAATGCAATTAATTATTTAGATAATTGAATGTGTAATGTAAAACTAGATCGAACGGAAGCGCTAATATTTTCATATGAGCGCTGTCGTTCGCAGCGCGTCACCAGCAAAGACTTGCTGAGCGGTGCGAAGCTCTTCGCACCTACCGATCACAAGCGTGGTCGAGAAAAGAGTTTATTGTTTAAATGATTGATTGCAAATTTCGTCACTGCATTTTTCTGTCAGCCGCCGGCCAACACACACGGTGTGTCATTATTTATGTCAATATTTGGCGACGCGCTATACTCGAGAAGCAAATGCAATTAATTATTTAGATAATTGAATGTGTAATGTAAAACTAGATCGAACGGAAGCGCTAATACCTTCATATGAGCGCAGTCGTTCGCAGCGCGTCACCAGCAAAGACTTGCTGAGCGGTGCGAAGCTCTTCGCACCTACCGATCACAAGCGTGGTCGAGAAAAGAGTTTATTGTTTAAATGATTGATTGCAAATTTCGTCACTGCATTTTTCTGCCAGCTACCGGCCAACACACACGGTGTGTCATTATTTACGTCAATATTTGGCGACGCGCTATACTCGAGAAGCAAATGCAATTAATTATTTAGATAATTGAATGTGTAATGTAAAACTAGATCGAACGGAAGCGCTAATATCTTCATATGAGCGCAGTCGTTCGCAGCGCGTCACCAGCAAAGACTTGCTGAGCGGTGCGAAGCTCTTCGCACCTACCGATCACAAGCGTGGTCGAGAAAAGAGTTTATTGTTTAAATGATTGATTGCAAATTTCGTCACTGCATTTTTCTGTCAGCCGCCGGCCAACACACACGGTGTGTCATTATTTATGTCAATATTTGGCGACGCGCTATACTCGAGAAGAAAATGCAATTAATTATTTAAATAATTGAATGTGTAATGTAAAACTAGATCGAATGGAAGCGCTAATATCTTCATATGAACGCTGTCGTTCGCAGCGCGTCACCAGCAAAGACTTGCTGAGCGGTGCGAAGCTCTTCGCACCTACCGATCACAAGCGTGGTCGAGAAAAGAGTTTATTGTTTAAATGATTGATTGCGAATTTCGTCACTGCATTTTTCTGCTAGCCGCCGGCCAACACTCACGGTGTGTCATTATTTACGTCAATATTTGGCGACGCGCTATACTCGAGAAGCAAATGCAATTAATTATTTAGATAATTGAATGTGTAATGTAAAACTAGATCGAACGGAAGCGCTAATATTTTCATATGAGCGCTGTCGTTCGCAGCGCGTCACCAGCAAAGACTTGCTGAGCGGTGCGAAGCTCTTCGCACCTACCGATCACAAGCGTGGTCGAGAAAAGAGTTTATTGTTTAAATGATTGATTGCAAATTTCGTCACTGCATTTTTCTGTCAGCCGCCGGCCAACACACACGGTGTGTCATTATTTATGTCAATATTTGGCGACGCGCTATACTCGAGAAGCAAATGCAATTAATTATTTAGATAATTGAATGTGTAATGTAAAACTAGATCGAACGGAAGCGCTAATACCTTCATATGAGCGCAGTCGTTCGCAGCGCGTCACCAGCAAAGACTTGCTGAGCGGTGCGAAGCTCTTCGCACCTACCGATCACAAGCGTGGTCGAGAAAAGAGTTTATTGTTTAAATGATTGATTGCAAATTTCGTCACTGCATTTTTCTGCCAGCTACCGGCCAACACACACGGTGTGTCATTATTTACGTCAATATTTGGCGACGCGCTATACTCGAGAAGCAAATGCAATTAATTATTTAGATAATTGAATGTGTAATGTAAAACTAGATCGAACGGAAGCGCTAATATCTTCATATGAGCGCAGTCGTTCGCAGCGCGTCACCAGCAAAGACTTGCTGAGCGGTGCGAAGCTCTTCGCACCTACCGATCACAAGCGTGGTCGAGAAAAGAGTTTATTGTTTAAATGATTGATTGCAAATTTCGTCACTGCATTTTTCTGTCAGCCGCCGGCCAACACACACGGTGTGTCATTATTTATGTCAATATTTGGCGACGCGCTATACTCGAGAAGCAAATGCAATTAATTATTTAGATAATTGAATGTGTAATGTAAAACTAGATCGAACGGAAGCGCTAATACCTTCATATGAGCGCAGTCGTTCGCAGCGCGTCACCAGCAAAGACTTGCTGAGCGGTGCGAAGCTCTTCGCACCTACCGATCACAAGCGTGGTCGAGAAAAGAGTTTATTGTTTAAATGATTGATTGCAAATTTCGTCACTGCATTTTTCTGCCAGCTACCGGCCAACACACACGGTGTGTCATTATTTACGTCAATATTTGGCGACGCGCTATACTCGAGAAGCAAATGCAATTAATTATTTAGATAATTGAATGTGTAATGTAAAACTAGATCGAACGGAAGCGCTAATATCTTCATATGAGCGCAGTCGTTCGCAGCGCGTCACCAGCAAAGACTTGCTGAGCGGTGCGAAGCTCTTCGCACCTACCGATCACAAGCGTGGTCGAGAAAAGAGTTTATTGTTTAAATGATTGATTGCAAATTTCATCACTGCATTTTTCTGCCAGCTACCGGCCAACACACACGGTGTGTCATTATTTACGTCAATATTTGGCGACGCGCTATACTCGAGAAGAAAATGCAATTAATTATTTAGATAATTGAATGTGTAATGTAAAACTAGATCGAACGGAAGCGCTAATATTTTCATATGAGCGCTGTCGTTCGCAGCGCGTCACCAGCAAAGACTTGCTGCGCGGTGCGAAGCTCTTCGCACCTACCGATCACAAGCGTGGTCGAGAAAAGAGTTTATTGTTTAAATGATTGATTGCAAATTTCGTCACTGCATTTTTCTGCCAGCCGCCGGCGAACACTCACGGTGTGTCATTATTTACGTCAATATTTGGTGACAGGCTCCATTCGAGAAGAAAATGCCATCAATTATTTACATAATTGAATCTGTAGTATAAAACTAAATTGAGCGAGAGCGCTAATATCTTCATGTCAGCGCTGTCATTCGCAGTGCGGCACCGGCAAAGACTTGCTGAGCGGTGCGAAGATCTTCGCACCTACCGATCACAAGCGTGGTCGAGATAAAAGTCCATTGTTTAAATGATTGATTGCAAATATTGTCACTGCATTTTGCAGCGAGCCGCCGGCGAACACTCACGGTGTGTCATGATTTACGTCAATATTTGGCGACGGGCTCCGTTCGAGAAGATAATGCCATCAATTTTTTAGATGATTGAATCTGTAGTATAAAACTAGATGGAACGAGAGCGCTAATATCTTCATATGAGCGCTGTCGTTCGCAGTGCGTCACCAGCAAAGACTTGCTGAGCGGTGCGAAGCTCTTCGCACCTACCGTTCACAAGCGTGGTCGAGAACAACTGCAAAAACAATTGTTTAAATAATTTTTTTGCGAAATTTTTACTTTACTGTTGTTTTTTATAGCGCGTAAGCAGCAATCTTTATTTACTGAGAGGTATAGAATGTACCGTATCTAACGACCATACCCGTGATCGAGAATAAATGCAAAAATTATTGTTTAAAAAATTATTTTTAAGTAATTTTTACACCGTTGTTTTTTTGCAACTCATAAGCAGCAATCTTTATGTGCTGAGAGGTACAGAAAGTACCGTATCTACCGATCATACCCGTCATCGAGATTTGATGCAAAACCAATTTTTTAAACAATTATTGATACGGTTTGTTTTTTCAACGCGTAAGCAGCAATTATAATTGCTGTGAGGTATAGAAAGTACCGTATCTACCGATCATACCCGTGATCGAGAATAAATGCAAAAATAATTGTTTAAATGATTATTTTTACGTAATTTTTACACCGTTGTTTTTTGCAGCGCGTAAGCAGCAATCATATTTGTTGAGAGGTTTAGAAAGTACCGTATCTACCGATCATACCCGTGATCGAGAAAATGCAAAAATAATTGTTCAAATAATTATTTTTGCGAAATTTTTGCACCGTTGTTTTCGCAGCGCGTAAGCAGCAATCTATATTTGCTGAGAGGTACAGAAAGTACCGTATCTACCGATCATACCCATGATCGAGAATAAATACAAAAATAATTGTTTAAATTATTATTTTTGCGAAATGTTTACACCGTCGTTTTTTGCAGCGCGTAAGCAGCAATCGATATTTGCTAAGAGGTACAGAAAGTATCGTATCTACCGATCATACCCGAGATCGAGAATAAATGCAAAAAAATATTTTTTTAAACGATTATTTTTGCGTAATTTTTACCATGGTTTTTTGCAGCGCGTAAGCAGCAATCATATTTGCTGAGAGGTATAGAAAGTACCGTATCTACCGATCATACCCATGATCGAGAATAAATGCAAAAGTAATTATTTGAACAATTATTTTTGCGTAATTTTTACCGCTGTTTTTTGCAGCGCGTAGGCAGCAATCATATTGCTGACTAAGAGGTATAGAACGTACCGTATCAACCGATCATACCCATGATCGAGAATAAATGCCAACGTAATTATTTAAACAATTATTTCTGCGTAGTTTTTACCGCTGTTTTTTGCAGCGCGTAAGAAGCAATCATATTGCTGACTAAGAGGTATAGAACATACCGTATCTACCGATCGTACCCGTGATCGAGAATAAGTACAAAAATAATTGTTTAAACGATTATTTTTGCGTTATTATTTCTGCGTAATTTTGACCGCTGTTTTTCGCAGCGCGTAAGCAGCAATCATGTTGCTGACTAAGAGGTATAAAACATACCGTATCAACCGATCATACCCATGATCGAGAATAAATGCAAAAGTAATTATTTAAGCAATTATTTCTGCGTAATTTTTACCGCTGTTTCTGGCAGCGCGTAAGCAGCAATCATATTGCTGACTAAGAGGTATAGAACATACCGTATCAACCGATCATACCCATGATCGAGAATAAATGCAAAAGTAATTATTTAAACAATTATTTCTGCGTAATTTTTACCGCTGTTTTTGCAGCGCGTAAGCAGCAATCATATTGCTGACTAAGAGGTATAGAACATACCGTATCAACCGATCATACCCATGATTGAGAATAAATGCAAAAGTAATTATTTAAACAATTATTTCTGCGTAATTTTTACAGCTGTTTTTGGCAGGGCGTAAGCAGCAATCATATTGCTGACTAAGAGGTATAGAACGTACCGTATCAACCGATCATACCCATGATCGAGAATAAATGCAAAAGTAATTATTTAAACAATTATTTCTGCGTACTTTGTACTGCTGTTTTTTGCAGCGCGTAAGCAGCAATCATATTGCTGACTAAGAGGTATAGAACATACCGTATCTACCGATCGTACCCGTGATCGAGAATAAGTACAAAAATAATTGTTTAAACGATTATTTTTGCGTTATTATTTCTGCGTAATTTTGACCGCTGTTTTTTGCAGCGCGTAAGCAGCAATCATATTGCTAACTAAGAGGTATATAATATACCGTATCAACCGATCATACCCATGATCGAGAATAAATGCAAAAGTAATTATTTAAACAATTGTTTCTGCGTAATTTTTACCGCTATTTTTTGCAGCGCGTAAGCAGCATTCATATTGCTGACTAAGAGGTATAGAACGTACCGCATCAACCGATCATACCCATGATCGAGAATAAATGCAAAAGTAATTATTTAAACAATTATTTCTGCGTACTTTGTACTGCTGTTTTTTGCAGCGCGTAAGCAGCAATCATCTTGCTGACTAAGAGGTATAGAACATACCGTATCAACCGATCATACCCATGATCGAGAATAAATGCAAAAGTAATTATTTAAACAATTATTTCTGCGTAGTTTTTACTGCTGTTTTTTGCAGCGCATAAGCAGCAATCATATTGCTGACTAAGAGGTATAGAACGTACCGCATCAACCGATCATACCCATGATCGAGAATAAATGCAAAAGTAATTATTTAAACAATTATTTCTGCGTACTTTGTACTGCTGTTTTTTGCAGCGCGTAAGCAGCAATCATCTTGCTGACTAAGAGGTATAGAACATACCGTATCAACCGATCAGACCCATGATCGAGAATAAATGCAGAAGTAATTATTTAAACAATTATTTCTGCGTAATTTTGACCGCTGTTTTTTGCAGCGCGTAAGCAGCAATCATATTGCTGACTAAGAGGTATAGAACGTACCGTATTAACCGATCATACCCATGATCGAGAACAAAATGCAAAAGTAATTATTTAAACAATTATTTCTGCGTACTTTGTACTGCTGTTTTTTGCAGCGCGTAACCAGCAATCATCTTGCTGACTAAGAGGTATAGAACATACCGTATCAACCGATCAGACCCATGATCGAGAATAAATGCAAAAGTAATTATTTAAACAATTATTTCTGCGTAATTTTGACCGCTGTTTTTTTCAGCGCGTAAGCAGCAATCATATTGCTGACTAAGAGGTATAAAACATACCGTATCAACCGATCATACCCATGATCGAGAATAAATGCAAAAGTAATTATTTAAGCAATTATTTCTGCGTAATTTTTACCGCTGTTTCTGGCAGCGCGTAAGCAGCAATCATATTGCTGACTAAGAGGTATAGAACATACCGTATCAACCGATCATACCCATGATCGAGAATAAATGCAAAAGTAATTATTTAAACAATTATTTCTGCGTAATTTTGACCGCTGTTTTTGCAGCGCGTAAGCAGCAATCATATTGCTGACTAAGAGGTATAGAACATACCGTATCAACCGATCATACCCATGATTGAGAATAAATGCAAAAGTAATTATTTAAACAATTATTTCTGCGTAATTTTTACAGCTGTTTTTGGCAGGGCGTAAGCAGCAATCATATTGCTGACTAAGAGGTATAGAACGTACCGTATCAACCGATCATACCCATGATCGAGAATAAATGCAAAAGTAATTATTTAAACAATTATTTCTGCGTACTTTGTACTGCTGTTTTTTGCAGCGCGTAAGCAGCAATCATATTGCTGACTAAGAGGTATAGAACATACCGTATCTACCGATCGTACCCGTGATCGAGAATAAGTACAAAAATAATTGTTTAAACGATTATTTTTGCGTTATTATTTCTGCGTAATTTTGACCGCTGTTTTTTGCAGCGCGTAAGCAGCAATCATATTGCAAACTAAGAGGTATATAATATACCGTATCAACCGATCATACCGATGATCGAGAATAAATGCAAAAGTAATTATTTAAACAATTGTTTCTGCGTAATTTTTACCGCTATTTTTTGCAGCGCGTAAGCAGCATTCATATTGCTGACTAAGAGGTATAGAACGTACCGCATCAACCGATCATACCCATGATCGAGAATAAATGCAAAAGTAATTATTTAAACAATTATTTCTGCGTACTTTGTACTGCTGTTTTTTGCAGCGCGTAAGCAGCAATCATCTTGCTGACTAAGAGGTATAGAACATACCGTATCAACCGATCAGACCCATGATCGAGAATAAATGCAGAAGTAATTATTTAAACAATTATTTCTGCGTAATTTTGACCGCTGTTTTTTGCAGCGCGTAAGCAGCAATCATATTGCTGACTAAGAGGTATAGAACATACCGTATCAACCGATCATACCCATGATCGAGAATAAATGCAAAAGTAATTATTTAAACAATTATTTCTGCGTAGTTTTTACTGCTGTTTTTTGCAGCGCATAAGCAGCAATCATATTGCTGACTAAGAGGTATAGAACGTACCGTATTAACCGATCATACCCATGATCGAGAACAAAATGCAAAAGTAATTATTTAAACAATTATTTCTGCGTACTTTGTACTGCTGTTTTTTGCAGCGCGTAACCAGCAATCATCTTGCTGACTAAGAGGTATAGAACATACCGTATCAACCGATCAGACCCATGATCGAGAATAAATGCAAAAGTAATTATTTAAACAATTATTTCTGCGTAATTTTGACCGCTGTTTTTTTCAGCGCGTAAGCAGCAATCATATTGCTGACTAAGAGGTATAAAACATACCGTATCAACCGATCATACCCATGATCGAGAATAAATGCAAAAGTAATTATTTAAGCAATTATTTCTGCGTAATTTTTACCGCTGTTTCTGGCAGCGCGTAAGCAGCAATCATATTGCTGACTAAGAGGTATAGAACATACCGTATCAACCGATCATACCCATGATCGAGAATAAATGCAAAAGTAATTATTTAAACAATTATTTCTGCGTAATTTTGACCGCTGTTTTTGCAGCGCGTAAGCAGCAATCATATTGCTGACTAAGAGGTATAGAACATACCGTATCAACCGATCATACCCATGATTGAGAATAAATGCAAAAGTAATTATTTAAACAATTATTTCTGCGTAATTTTTACAGCTGTTTTTGGCAGGGCGTAAGCAGCAATCATATTGCTGACTAAGAGGTATAGAACGTACCGTATCAACCGATCATACCCATGATCGAGAATAAATGCAAAAGTAATTATTTAAACAATTATTTCTGCGTACTTTGTACTGCTGTTTTTTGCAGCGCGTAAGCAGCAATCATATTGCTGACTAAGAGGTATAGAACATACCGTATCTACCGATCGTACCCGTGATCGAGAATAAGTACAAAAATAATTGTTTAAACGATTATTTTTGCGTTATTATTTCTGCGTAATTTTGACCGCTGTTTTTTGCAGCGCGTAAGCAGCAATCATATTGCTAACTAAGAGGTATATAATATACCGTATCAACCGATCATACCCATGATCGAGAATAAATGCAAAAGTAATTATTTAAACAATTGTTTCTGCGTAATTTTTACCGCTATTTTTTGCAGCGCGTAAGCAGCATTCATATTGCTGACTAAGAGGTATAGAACGTACCGCATCAACCGATCATACCCATGATCGAGAATAAATGCAAAAGTAATTATTTAAACAATTATTTCTGCGTACTTTGTACTGCTGTTTTTTGCAGCGCGTAAGCAGCAATCATCTTGCTGACTAAGAGGTATAGAACATACCGTATCAACCGATCAGACCCATGATCGAGAATAAATGCAGAAGTAATTATTTAAACAATTATTTCTGCGTAATTTTGACCGCTGTTTTTTGCAGCGCGTAAGCAGCAATCATATTGCTGACTAAGAGGTATAGAACATACCGTATCAACCGATCATACCCATGATCGAGAATAAATGCAAAAGTAATTATTTAAACAATTATTTCTGCGTAGTTTTTACTGCTGTTTTTTGCAGCGCATAAGCAGCAATCATATTGCTGACTAAGAGGTATAGAACGTACCGTATTAACCGATCATACCCATGATCGAGAACAAAATGCAAAAGTAATTATTTAAACAATTATTTCTGCGTACTTTGTACTGCTGTTTTTTGCAGCGCGTAACCAGCAATCATCTTGCTGACTAAGAGGTATAGAACATACCGTATCAACCGATCAGACCCATGATCGAGAATAAATGCAAAAGTAATTATTTAAACAATTATTTCTGCGTAATTTTGACCGCTGTTTTTTTCAGCGCGTAAGCAGCAATCATATTGCTGACTAAGAGGTATAGAACATACCGTATCAACCGATCATACCTATGATCGAGAA
>OX101783.1:64573540-64596105 GCA_944452715.1 Ophion slaviceki | reverse complement strand
CAAACTTCGCTTCAATGCGGCACCTCGCACGCCTCGGGGCTTATTCACTCAAACTAAGATGAAATTGATGAGCGTTATGATGAGTACGGTCAAAGTACGTCATTAGTCACGCCGAAACATCAAGCGAGATATCGATTTCATCTTTGTCATTGTTTGATCATCACTCAAACTTCGCTTCAATGCGGCACCTCGCACGCCTCGGGGCTTATTCACTCAACTTAAGATGAAATTGATGAGCGTTATGATGAGTACAGCCAAAGTACGTCATTAGTCACGCCGAAACATCAAGCGAGATATCGATTTCATCTTTGTCATGCAAATAAAGCAGCTGTGTTGTACTTGCGCAGCTTCCAGCTTCCGTCAATTGATCTACTCGCTGTGACAGGAAATAAGATGAAATCGACAACGAATTCGCGCGAATCATCTTCGGAATGCCTGACAAAAGCTTCGGAAACCATTCGGAGCATCGATTTCATCTTTATTCGCTTGGTGCCAGCTGATAATCACTCAAACTTCGCTCCAATGAGGCACCTCGCACGCCTCGGGGTTTATTCACTCAACCTAAGATGAAATCGATGAGCGTTATGAGAAATGGGGCCAAATTAGGTTAAAAATTGCCCGAAAACATCAATCGCAACGTCGATTTCATCTTTATCACAATGATCCTGTTGTGGTACTCGTAGCTACTCAGTCTGACCAGACAAAAGGTAAAATCGAAGACGAATTTGGGCTCATAATTTCAGGAATGCGCAATTGGGTCTCCAAAAAGCATTCGGAGCATCGATTTCATCGTTGTACACCCTTTAACAAAGAATCGCCACCTTGTAATTGGCACCCTGCTTATTTTGAAATTTCTTATATATGTATATATGGGGATTTATGGGAATATTTCTTATACATATATGGGGATGATGAATTTGAAGAATTTTTTTTGAATTTGAAGTGTATTTTTTTCAGAAACTACTGGGCCGCGGGAGGTGAACATTTTATTGTGAAAATCAGAGTACTTTCAAACACCGCCATTTCATATATTTTTCCTAATACTTTTTATCGGAGGGCCGAACGATAACTACATTTGTAAAGAATAGAATAACAAAAAATCGTCCTTTTCAGATGAAAAGGAAAAAATTTAACATGTTACTTTAAGCATGTACAAATATAAATGTGAAATACTAACAGTGTAGATATAGCCGTTTGTCTAAATTTAATTTCCGAAAAATCACACTAGTATACGGCCTCAATAAATGATTACGTGTACAAATAAATAATCCAATTTTTCCATCTACACTCAAGGTTTATTTCAGGCAGCTGATGAATTCCATTTCGAAAAACTGTTGCGTCTTTGGACACAATAAAGTCGTCAAGCCATTTTCGGATCCCATCCACTGATTGGAAATGCATATCGGACAAGGCGTGTTGCATCGACTGGAACAAGTGGTTATTCGATGGAGCAATGTCTGGTGAATATGCCGGGTGCTGCAAGACGAATCAGCCAAGACTCATTATGATGTCTTTTGTATTGGAAGCGATGTGTGGCCTGGCGTTCTCATACAACAATTTCACTGGACGTTCTCCTTTGTCAGTATACGGGCGTTTTCGGTCTAATTCTTGACTCGAGCAGATTAAGGGGTTAGGCCACTCTAGAGGCCGAAAAAATAGGCTTTTTGGGGATACTTTTTTTTTTCAGAAAAACTACAAAATAAATCGAGATTACAAAAAATGGTGTTTATCATACATATCAGTGACAAATTTGTGGAAAGTGAAAAATTTGCCTAAAAAATCGTCAGATAATTATTCATAACAAATGAACTATGCAATATAAAAAAAAATCCTACGTACTTCCATAGACAATGTATGTTTCAAGATATATTCAACATTTCAAGTGAATCGGTTGAAAATTGTCTCAGTTATTTCTCCGACCAACTTAAAAAATGCAGTATTCAGATAAACGCTGCACAGCCGCCATTTTGAAATTAATCGCTTCAAAAAAATTATTGTATACAGTCACTGATATGTATGATAAACACCCTTTTTTGCAATCCCGATTTATTTTGTAGTTTTTTTTAATCCCCAAAAAGCCTATTTTTTCGGCCTTAATTGAGGTTGGTAGCAGTCCACAGTAACTGTTTTACCATCCCTACCGATGGTTAGGGACGATGATGGTTAGCTTAATTGAGGTTGGTAGCAGTCCACAGTAACTGTTTTACCATGCGATAACGATGATTCCAAATCATTGTTATCGCATTTGCGAGGGCCTCCAGGGCGTTGTTTGTCATTAAGACAGAAATCACCCTTTTTAAACTGCTTAAACCAAAATGCGAACACATCGTACGATACAACATCTTCGCCGTGAAAGGAACAAATCGATTCGCATGTTATTGCAGCATATTTTCCCTGTTGGAATTCGTTAACAATGCAGTGTCGAATATGCACCTTATCTGTTGCCATTTTCGACTGTACTGAATTGAATAGTTTTGAAGGTTATGTTAGGCTTTCCGGCATACCAACTGTCATTACAATAACCGTATGTCAACACTATATAACGGCACAAGAGCGTCACAAATAGTGACGTAGAATATTTTTGATTGGATGAAAATTGACGATTTGGCATTGAGAAAAATTACCATTTTATAGGCAAGAAAACACACTTTTTTCATAACTACGCCATTTTGTTAGATTTTCATATTTTTCGAAAATCCTACGTCATTGTACAGAAAATACCTTCCAGTGTAACGACATTTTTTCCTCTTTCGGTTTCAGCTACTCAATCGGCCGGAATCATGTCAGCAGTGGAGGAGCTTTTTTGTGGCGCCTACGAAGGCAGCGCATCCGTCGCTTGGATCTCAATATTTTTCTATGAACAAATTATGTAATATAGGTCAAATATAGCAAAGTATATTCTCAATTTTCCGAAACATTTAATCGAGTACGTTTCTTCCAAAAAATTCCCGAAAATCACCAAAATATTCAGCGTCCACACTGGTATAGCCCCTTAAAGTAGAGTTTTTCTGTCAGTGTGTGCAACGATAATTATAGTCGGCCCTGGTCGGGCATTGGGCAAGCATTTTTGGGTGCGAACAGTCATTGGCCACTGTGTTGGCAAAGGCTATGCATGTCCAGATACATGTAGCAGGCACTAGGGTGATTCGTTTCAGGACAACTTTTTTTTTTGACCCATCGTGCCCGAAAACCTTTAGTCGGTACCCAAAAACGAAGTTTCGTGAAAGGGGGGTGTTGTCAAAAAATATTTAGAGGTCGCGAATCAAAATTGAAGGTTTCCCATTTGATTAACATTGAAAAAAATGTTTTTCTCATTATTAGTATTACCATTCCGCGAATTTTGATATCGCGATATTTTCCAAGCGGGTTCTCATAGGAAATATGATACTCCACAATAAAGTTCATTGAGCCATGGCCGTAAATTCAACCGTTTCAGCGACATCATTATTTCAAGTGAATACTGTGCAAAATATCTATTCAAACGGCTGTAACGCCTAAGCTATTAGATATATCGAAAAAAATTCAGATGAGAACTTTGTAGAGAAAGTAATTTTCTACAAAAAAGTCTTATAAGCCGAGCCCGAAAATTCAACTCTTTCTCAGCTATAGGTGGATGAAGTAAAATAAATAGATTTTTTTTAAAACAAAAACAAATCTATTTATTTTACTTCATCCACCTATAGCTGAGAAAGAGTTGAATTTACGGGCTCGGCTTATAAGACTTTTTGGTAGCAAATTACTTTCTCTACATAGTTCTCATTTGAATTTTTTTCGATATATCTAATAGCTTAGGCGTTACAGCCGTTTGAATAGATATTTTCATACAATATTCACTTGAAATAATGATACCGCTGAAACGCACAGTAGGAGAAAAGCCCAAAAACCTGGCCAAAACCCCAAAAAATAAATTTTCGAAATAGGGTCAGTTGAGTAGTCATTCAGGTAGAGGACTAGTAACTGCATTCTATTGTGGAAGGGAAAGCCCTTTAAGACGGAATGACACCTCATCGCGGTCGGTATGGTAGAACAATTATAGATTCCCAAAAATCTCTGAAACGGCTCTTCAGATCCCGTCGAAACTTTGCCAAACGACGTCAAATAGATAGACGAATAGCTTCTAGCCCCTCAAATTTTCTGAATTTGAGAAAAAAAAACTAGATTGGCTTATGATAAGCCAATCTACATTTTTTTTCTCAAATTCAGAAAATTTGAGGGGCTAGAAGCTATTCGTCTATCTATTTGACGTCGTTTGGCAAAGTTTCGACGGGATCTGAAGAGCCGTTTCAGAGATTTTTGGGAATCTATAATTGTTCTACCATACCGACCGCGATGAGGTGTCATTCCGTCTTAAGTGTATACCTGCGCCGCAGCGTCAGTTGGCAGTTAGTGTTCGTGAAGAGTGTACGTGTCACGCGCTGAACAGACGAAAATAACGCTGACTTCAAAAACCCATAACTTTAAAGTGACGGGTTTAATTTCAATTCTGCAACATGGATACGACTTCTGGAGGTATGTAGAACATGTTTTTACATCGGTTGAATCTAAAGTTTATGTATAAATTATTGAAATGTAGTATAGCCTTCGGCATAAATAAAATTGAATAATTTTGAAAACTTATATTTTCAACGGTCCGAAAAGTTATATATTTTGTCACATTTTGCAAAGCTCCTAGTCTCGGCCTTTAGTTTAATGTATAAGCTTTCGAAATTTACAAGAGTTACCTGCGGAAAACGTGCGTCTTGTCCGTTATGATTTTTTTCGCATCGTGCGGTAGCCGAGCGTGCACGCGGCACTATTGAGCAGCCTCTGCGCCTCTACCTGAGAATGGGTGAAGTAGCATCATAACGGACAAGACGGCTGTTATACGCTTGAAATAAATTATTTTAATATATATGTATGTGTATATATATATATATAAATTTTCTGTGATTTAATTATGATATATACGTATGCATATATATATATATACATATTAAAATCAACCACATAAAAATTTCTTAAATATGAATGAAATGTTAAAACATTCAAATAAAATATTTGAATATATATATATTATATAGTAAGCAAAGCTTTCTTTTAACCAAATCCATGTCAATATTTTCTGTCTAATTTTCTTAAAATTATTTCAATTATTGCGGTTATTTATTTGGTAAAATAATGTACATTGTTCAAGTTGTTGTATTAATTGAAAATTTTATCTTTTCCTTTAACACCAATTTTCTACAATTTTATGTCTTTATTACAGGATCCGGTTACAAAGAATTGGTGCTGACAAGGAAAGAAGTATTTCTGATAATCAGCGAGCATTTATCCGATAAATTCGCTTCCTTGATCGAATTTATGGTAGAAAAAATTTCCAAGGACACCGGACGTACAGTTGTAGTGCCTGAGGACTCGAAACAGACTTTTTCGATACTCTTCAATCAAATGAGAACGAGGTGGCAACAAGCTCACAGAAAATCCTGTGTATTTTTCAAGAATAACGGTGAATGGCTTAGCAAGCAGGTATGTTTTGCCGCACCTACAGACACTGTAGTAACAAGCCCGGGTAATACGGGCGGCCGCCCGTCCCTTGAGTTTACAATGTCCAGTGAAAGATCTAAACGAACGAAGACCCAAGATATTCGTACATCGTTCAACTCGGTCGAGTTAGCATACGCTACTCAGATGAGCCTTCGCTCTTCAGGACAATCCGACGCCGCAAAAGTTATTAAGGACGTAACAATGGCGAGTCCTTTAAGAGCTTCCAAGTATCGTAAAGCTTACTCAGCAACGGATGAAATTACTTTATCCGAAGAGGCTGCACTTTCCGCTATGATTGAATATAAATTCTCCAAGAGTACTTACCAGGGAATGAGAAGATTAGGGAAGGAAAATAACTGTAAGCTATATCCGTCTTACGAAAAAGTGATGAAAGCAAAAAAGCGTTGTTATCCACCACGTGATGCAATCAGGATTACAGAGAGTAGTGCAGAAGTCCAACTACAGGCACTATTAGATCATACAGTTGAACGTATTTTACTCGTCCAAAATGTACTCATTCAAAGATTGACTCCAGATAATGTTCGTAAAATGGACTTGATTTGCAAGTGGGGTTGCGATGGAAGTTCTGGGCAAAGTGAATATAAGCAGACGTTCAGTGATGACAGCAAATCTGATGCGCATGTATTCTTTACTTCAGTCGTGCCATTACAACTCGTGTGTTATGATCAACAATCGAAGGAAGAAATAGTTGTTTGGAAGAACCCCAGACCCTCGTCTCCACGATTTTGTAGACCGCTTAGACTACTGTTTCTACGCGAAGACACAGAGTCAACACTTAATGAAGTCCAAATTGTTGAAGAACAAATAAAGTCACTTCGTCCATTCGAAAGTGTAATAGATGGAAAAGAAATCTCCGTAATGTACAAGTTGTTGTTCACCATGATAGATGGTAAAGTTTGCAACGCTGTATCATTGACGAAATCTGCTCAACGGTGCTATTTGTGTGGAGCAACCAGCAAAGATTTTAATGCCATCGACACTGTATTGCAAAGGGAAATCAATGAAACAAATTTGAAGTTCGGATTGTCGACGCTGCATGCGTGGATACGGTGCTTCGAGTATTGCTTACACGTGTCTTACAAACTCGGCATTAAAAAATGGCAAGCTCGAAGTGCCGAAGAAAAAAAAATTACCCAGTAACGCAAGAGGGCCATTCAAGAAGGATTCAAGAAGCAATTGGGTCTAAATATCGATCGCCCAAAGCCTGGATACGGCAGCAGCAATGATGGCAACACAGCTCGGCGATTCTTTGAAAATTCGACGATTTCCGCTGCGATAACGGGGGTCAACGAAGAAGTTATTAAACGCTTGTACGTAATCCTACAAGTTATATCGTGTGGCCACGAGATAAACTGTGAAAGATTTGAACAGTATGCTATTGAAACGGCAAGAAAGACCGTTGCATTATACCCTTGGTACTCCATGCCTACTTCGGTGCACAAACTATTAATTCATGGTCCAGTGATAATAACTCATGCTCTATTACCAATCGGCCAATTATCCGAAGATGCTCAGGAAGCTCGAAACAAAGACATCAAACGATATCGAGAAGATTTTGCGCGAAAAAGTTCCAGGGTTAAAACTATGGAAGATGTTTTTCATCGGCTCTTAGTTACTTCTGATCCGTACATTTCAAGTGTCAGAAGACTACCACAGAAGAAGCTGAAGAGTTTGTCGCCGGAAGCTGTAGCGATGTTGATCGCTCCTAAAGTGACTGCTGCAGCAGACGAATTTTGCGCCGAGATTGAAGCCGTGCCGGGAGTTGTAATAGATACAAACTCGGATAATGATTCTGACTCCGACTCCGACTCCGATTACGATTTTGATTAAGAATAAAATTTTCTATTTTTGAAACGTTCCGTATGTATTTTGGAAATAAAAATAATAATTGCGTAGAATACACTGTTCACGTTTATTTTATTATGATGATTTTTTTAAATATATTAATTTATCTATTTAGCAGGATACTCGGCCATTTTGTTTATAACAATTTGCTGTAAGCTCTTTGTTGCAAGTTATAAACAATAGATATCGGATTGGTAATCAGCGACCTTGAAAACCCGTATATACCAATTTTTGTCAACATCTGGTAACTTTTTAACGTTCATGTCGGCCATATTGGATCGGCCATTTTTTTTACGATAATTTGGCTTGCGGATTCGTAATCAGCGACCTTGAAAACCCGTAAATACCAATTTTTGTCGACATCTGGCAACTTTTTAACATTCATGTCAGCCATATTGGATCGGCCATTTTGTTTACGATAATTTGGCTTTCAGATTCGTAATCAGCGACCTTGAAAACCCCTGTAAGCCAATTTTCATTCCCGTCAAAGGTCATTTGAGGTTTTGGCCAGGTTTTTGGGCTTTTCTCCTACTGTGAAACGGTTGAATTTACGGACATGGCGGAATGAACTTTATTGTAAAGTATCATATTTCCTATGAGAACCCACTTGGAAAATATCGCGATATCAAAATTCGCGGAATGGTAACAGTAATAATGAGAAAAACATTTTTTTCAATGTTAATAAAATGGGAAACCTTCAATTTTGATTCGCGACCTCTAAATATTTTTTGTCAACACCCCCCTTTCACGAAACTTCGTTTTTGGGTACCAACTAAAGGTTTTCGGGCACGATGGGTCAGAAAAAAAAAGTTACCCTGAAACGAATCACCCTAAGCAGGCACACGTTCCAGCTGGTACAGTTTCATACAGTATCGCGCAGGAGTTATGGACAAAGAAAAATAATGGAAACTATCATGTCAATATTGTTCCTGATTATACCCACCGGAGTTCGATACAATACTCGCACCTAATCGTACGTTATTACGAGGTGGATAGAGTACGTGCGATGGCAAATTGGGATCCACATAGCAGCGATAATATATACAAGCGTATCCGCGTTACGGCTACTCCACGGACGCCATTAATCAAATATGAATTCGATGGGAATATACGGGAGAGAGAGTAAAAAACGAACTCGCATTTCCCGGCTTTTCAGGCGGTCATGCCGAATCGCCTCGATCCAATATCTCCATACACGCAATCCCAATATCTGTACGTTACGACGAGGGTTTTTTTTTTCGGCCGTTTTTTTCCCCCGAAATTCAGAGTGACGTTGTATCGGGGATAAAGAGACTCGACGCAAATCCCACAATTTCTCCCGGGGATTCGGGCAAAATCGCGAGAAATATGCCAAAAAGTTTGAGGGAACGCGACGGTGGACGGAAAAAGTATCGAACCATCGGCTCGATTCAATACGCGATGAGCCTCCGGAAACGACAAACCCGCGGACAGTTGTTTTGCCACCCGAGAAAGGGCTTTTTGCGTCTCCAGGGACGTTTTCGGTAACTCTATGGCATATTTTGCGATTTTTCACATTGGCTACACAAAAAAAGGTTTTTTTTTTGGCCGGTCATAACTACCCTCGATAATATTTTTTCGTGGACTCATTTATATCTATTGCGAATTTATTTTGAGTATTTACGTTCGAGGTATGGCGCACAACGAGCGTCATTTGCGCAGTTTAGCACCGAGCACGAATTCGGCGATCGCTTGCCATCTCGGCCTTGACGAAATATGTTACCATTTGAACAAAATTTATAGCGGAAATTCTTTGTTATATATCGAATGCATTCTCCAAATTTTAAATCGATCGTCTACAGTGTTTCTATAAAATTTACAAATGAAAAATTGTAACTTTTGAAGGGGGGTGATACCTTTAGGCTAGGATAAAAAATTGCTAATTATCATTTTTTTTTAAGTAAGATTTCTTTAGCATTTTTTAGACTTGGAGTATGTTTTGTTACTACTTTTTCGTGATAGTTTTCATGAAATCAAATTTTTCACATTGAATTCCATTATTGGCATTATTTATTTTCAATATATTTATTTATTTACATCCAGATCTATTTAATATTGTCTTATAACTGAATATTTTATTTATTCCTAATAAATCTGTGATTCGGTTTCATCTGTTAAAAATAACAAGTTAGTCGAATCTACTAAATGTATCGATTAATTTTTTAAAGATTTAAATAGATAGAATTTTCAGGAAATTTTTCGTGAGATTTTTCGTGAAATCAAATTTTTCCTATTGCATTCCATTATTGGCATTATTTATTGTCAGTGTTTTTATGTATTCCCATCAAGGTCTATTTAATATTGTCTTATAACTGAATATTTTATTTATTCCTAATAATCTGTGATTCGGTTGCATCTGTTAAAAAAAAACAAGTTAGTCGAATCTACTAAATGATTTATTTTTTAAAGATTTAAATCGACCAATTTATAGCGTAAATTCTTTGTCATATACCGAATGCATTCTCCAAATTTTAAATCGGTCGTCTACAGCGTTTCTATAAAATTTACAATTGAAAAAAAAACTTTTTAAGAGGCGAGCAAATTTAGGCATTTAGGCGAGGAAAATTTTTGCTAATTTTCACTATTTTTTTTTTAAGGAAAGATTTCTTTAGCATTTTTGAGACGTGGAGTATGTTTTATTACTACTTTTGGCTATTACGTTGTTTTTTTTAATTCATCAATCTTGAAAAATGGCGGAGCTGTGACACGGTCTTCTAAACTGCATTTTCAAAACTGGCGTGACGCATAGCTAAAAAAACTAACCAACCGATTCTGCTGAAATTTGGTGCAAATCTTTTTAAACTTGTTGTCTAAAAAATGACTCTAAATGTTTTTGAAAAACTTCGTCTGTAAAACTGGGTATTTCGTGTACAAACCAAAACTACTTTCCTACCGATTTGCTTAATTTATTTAACAAAAAATATATGAAAGATTTTATTTTCCTATAATTTTATGATTGATATATTAAATTAAATGTTTCGAACACTAGGATGATTTTTTCAAAAAATTTCGAATGTATTAACTGAGTGAAAAAAAAACGGCAGGACTTGAAATACCCAGGTTTACAGACAGAAGGTACCGGAAAAACGTTTACAGATGTAGTATAAAAAAAGTATTTTTTACGGCACAATGTAGCCATTTCTTTTCGGAAAATTCAATCTTTTTATATCAAAGCGTACCATTCAATCGATTTTCAACATTTCTCGCTTTTTCTTGATTCATATTCTGCGTATGAGTGTTAATGAAAGAAAAATCTTCGTTGGTTGTTTTTCACATTAATCCCGCCGACGCTACGTGTCACGCCGTCTGGCAACATCCGCCGCAACCCGTGTAGAAGATCGTGCCATACCTCCGCCATTTTTTAAGATTAGTGAAAATAAAAAAATACCGTGTACCAGTTAATAGTAGTAATAAAAAATACCCTCATTATAAAAAATGTTGAAGAAATCTTTTTTTTTTTTTAATCATGAAAATCAGCAGTTTAACAAAAATATCAGCAGAGAAGCTGTTATTTTTCGTATTTTTCGAAATTTCGAAAAGCGGATCGTGAACCCAAAGCCAGTTGGATATGTTTGAAGAAATTTTTGTTTGTTTTCGTTTCACATTACATTTGAGCCTGTTAGAGATCCCGCCGTTTCAGGCCTCGTCTCTGGAGAACTGCAACGCCAACTGCAGCACCAGGAACACTGTGAAAGATTTTCTTCCGAAAAAATTACATTGTAACCGCAAACATGCTGGGAAAAAAAATAATTTATTCCAACCAATGTCTTGCTAGCAAAAAATTCATCATTCTGACCCTTCAAATTGGGCTTTTACACTGAGAAAAAAACTAATTGAATCAAACAATATATTGGTTGATTCAAATAAATGTCTGACCGCGGAGTGCCACCGATATATGAGATTGTTACAATACTATAAATATTGGAAAATGTGATTGATTCGAACAACATGTTATTTTATTTGAAAATCTCTTCTGTTCTCTGAATATCTACATTATCTTTCAAATGAAGTTATATTCTATTGAAATCATTCTATGTACGATCCGTAGATGTATGGATGAAATAGTTTGACGGTTGCTACAACATTTTTTATTTCGTACAAAAATATAATCAATAGAATAAATTATTTCTTTACTGCATCGAAACGAGTATGCTATGAGACGTAAGTTTTTCAATTTGTTTTAAATCTTAAATGAAAAGTGAACATTAGAATGATCATCCACGATAATAGTGGAGAGAATATCAGATATCCAATGGAATATCCATGGAGAGAATATCAGATATTCAACTGATAAGAACAGATACTACACTATGATCTTAGCCACAGGCCAAGAAGCGATACTCCTTAGTTTCTCCGGCTAAGTAGATTTTCGGTTCGCGCTGCGCTTACGAGAAACGGGCGCGCGTGCGGCTTCTAGCGGTTACTCCGAGAACTACGGGTTTCCTCACACCTATAATTTCGGTGGCGCTCGGCCATGATTTGGTTGAATTTTTTCGACCAAATGCGCAAGAAACAAATTTTATTTTCGCATAATTTTTTAACCAATTCAGCCATTTGCTTAAGGGAGACTTTGTCCTTGAAATTTTCAAAAAATCAATTTGAGCTCAACATGAGCAGCTAGAAGAAGAGGAGGGATGCGTCTATGGACCAGGCATTGCCGATTAGCGGTAATTATAAACATATTTGTGTAAACACATTACAAAACTTTAAACGCGTTTTTCTCGAAAACACGTTTTCAAAAATGGCTGACATTCTCCTGACCGCTGTAATTAACATATCGACCTGAAATTTGGAGAACATACTCAGAAAATATGTCTTCACGGAATGACGGATCGTTTTTTCGATAGATACATTTTTGCATTTATTATTTATCTTTTTATGCGACAAAAACGCGGAAAATTCGATTTTTTTAAATTGCCGCCATTTTCCGAAATTTGTACTAAACGAAAAATCCATCCGTCATTCCATGACCAAAGGGTCACAGATTGATAATATGCTTTGAATTTGTGTTTCAGATCAACAAAGAGGGGGCAGTGATGTCAGCCGTTTACCTCCCGCGATTTGAGGACCTGTTTTCGCGGAGCTGCAACGGCCGCGATTTTGGTTTTTTTTTTTTAATTTTTTTTTAACGTTCTGTATATCATGAATAAAAGCAAGAAAAAAACCGCACTCAAAAAGCTTTGCTCGTTTCCTTAAAAAAAAATAAAATGTAAACACCTGAAATATGGCACTCCGAGGACAAAGTCTCCGTTAATATTGTTCAATAAAAATAAAATATTATTATTTTAGCGAATAATGTACTTGTCAAAATCGATATCGGATATGGTGAAAAAAATAAAATAACATATTTACTCAATAAAAATTTTATCTGAATCAAACGAGCGAAATTCAATTTTTCTCGTGTACTCGAATCAACAATATTCATGTTACAAATTGAAACGCTTTTTTTGTTCGTTGCAGAAAAGGCATTCAAAACTATATAATTTGTTCGCGATAATTTTGTTAATAGTTTCAATAAAATAATGTCCTCAGCTAACAATATATCTTTTGAATGAAAGACTTTTATTTTTATCATGTTATTAAAGTCAATAGCGTTTTGTTTGGACTAATAAATCCGATTATTTACACCAACAATTTTACAATGGAACCAACGAAATTTCATTCAATAACACCAATGATATTGGATCAATGATTTTTTTTTCTCAGAGCAGACAAGGATACTCCGTTTGAGAGAAAACGATTGAAAGCCTGCTGCTTTGTGCTGCCCGTGAAAACATCCCCGATTTGCCGAAACGCATGGCTCTCGAAAATGTTCGACTCGAAAACGCACGAAGTCGCAATGTCTTGCCGGAATTCTTACTGAATCGACATAAGCGAAGGTCCGCGTAAGTGTAAGTGTAAAGTGGAAATGTGCGCGCCGCTGAAAATATATGTGCGGGTAGAAATAGCTACGTGATTACACACCGGCTAATTGTCTGCAGCAAAATTAAACTGAAGTCACGTTAATTATGTAACGCCCGAGCTTGACATGGTACGGTCTGAGTGAAATGAGCGAGGCATTGTGTGTGTGTGTGGGCTAACTGTGCATAACCAGTGGGGTGATGATGGACGAGCGGCACGGCTCGACCTTATACACGTCTGCCATCCTCGAGCAGAGAAATCCCTAACTCGGTGCTAACGCGATCAGTCAACACCCACCCTGGAACCTTCTCTATCTGTTCCTCTCCTTGTCTACCCTGTATATCCCATATACATACATTCCCTTCCTACTTTTGCACAACGCCATAATCTCCCTCCAGATTAATTACAACGGGATATTCGGTCCGAATAATTATCGGCTGCCTCGTGCGCGAAAAATCGTCAACATCGTACGCCTGGTTTGCGCCAATATCAATTGTATTACATTTCTCTATGACGGGGAACCAGCAGGGACGTCCAAACCGAGACCAACTCGATGGTATTGGAAAACGTCGCTGTGGTCGACCGATGGACAGTTAATTATTGCACGCGATTGATAAATCGTGTTACGGGACGTTGAATTGCATAATGAATTATGAAAAATTGATGCTGCAGGAGAACCCACTCATGAACACATATATAATGGCGGGTGTCATTTTTTCTACGATTATGAAAAAAAAAAGAAAAAAAAACGTAGGGTCAATCGACCAGTGAATAGACGAATAACGACAGTGTAGGATTCAGATGGACTGTAAAATGGAAATATTGAGGAAATACATTTTTCAATCGCTCTAGCTACCGAAATATATTATTCTGATAGTAGAAAAAAATATTCGCAGTAATTGCAACAAATATTGTAATATTGAAGGAATTGATAAATAAGTAGCAAAATGACCAAATCGCCAGTGAATGGAGGAAATTGGTAAATGGACGTTTAAAGCATAACCATCTATTCTTTATTTCTGTTAAGGCGTTACCCCCACTTGCAGCGCAAAAAAGGCCTTTTTCATGAATTTTTTTAAAGAAAACTACAAAACTTTTTTAATCGATCAATATACCATCTTAAAGAACACATCTTGAAGAACTTTCAGTAATTTTTTTATTGAAAAATATTACATTGTTTAGTGGCAAATGGCCGTCAATGAAATAATGTTTTTATATACACGGTTTGCGGTGACCAACATTGCGGCGAAGTGGATCATCTGAAAAAAAAATGCGGATAGATTTAGTCAAATATAAGTATAAACTAGTCTTTAATCGAAGGATTTTAAAAAATATTCATTTTTCACAAAATGGCGGACAGTCAAAGTTAATGGTTCGATTTTAACGAAAAAAAACGGCCGTTTTTTGGCTGTAAAACGGCCATTTTTTTTTTTCGAAAAAAAAATCCAACGATTAAACACTACATTTTTATGTATTAAATAAGCCTGCAAAACTTCAAGAAGATCGGTTCATTACTGTTCGAGTAATCTTGGTCACCGACTTCAGAAATGCCATTTTGAGAAAAACGCGTTTAAAGTTTCAATTTCAGTTTACACGAAGAAAATATTTTTTTTGTAAACTTACATAGAGTTATCTATTCCGGGCATAAAAAAAACTGCACTTCAAAAAAATGCAATGAAAAAAATCGATTTTTTCAAAATCGCAAGTGGAGGTAACCCCTTAAAGCCTAAGGCCACAGTAACGGGTATAAAATCATGTGCGAATTTAACAAATTTTTTTCGCAAGAAAAAGTGATTCACTCGTAAAATTAATTACACATCTATCTAGTAAGAATATCAAGCTGTTAGAAAATATGGACATTTTTTTTCGATGTACAAAATGGTCGAACTTCAACAATTTTCACTCGATTTACTTCCAATTTAAAAGTTATGATCCTAATTGCATTTCGCAGAGAAGTATTACGTATGGAATTTCTGATTAACCGAAAACTTTTCATTTTATGAGCAGTTGATGAGCAGTTATAACGAAATTTTTCACTGAAAAATCATTTCTTAAGTTCAAATACCTACAACTTTTGAATAAAACAATATTTTTTAAATTCCGTATGTACTTCTCTAGGTATTCTAATGTAGATTGACGAGAATTTTTGTTTTTTGTTCTAGGTCAAAAAGTGTGGATGCTAAATGTCACGCCGCGGAGCACCAAAGAAAAGATAACAAAAGAAAATATTAGTAGTCGGTCATTTTGTACATCGAAAAAAAAAAATTTTCTAACAGCTTGATATTCATACTAAATAGATGTGTAATTAATTTTATGAGTGAATCATTTTTCATACGAAAAAAAATTGTTAAATTCGCACATGATTTTATACCTCTTACTGTTACCTGTTACAGGCCTAAGGCCTGAACTACCAGATTTGCAGGTCACTATGTTGCACAAAAATGATAATAGTCTTATACATATGAGTATTATATTTGTTACTACGATTTCGTAGGAAATACAAAAAGTATTTTTTCCATCTTAACGTGACATTCTCACAAAACTACCATAGTTTAGTTTTAGAAATAGAAAAAGGAATATTTGTCGAAGTTTAAAAAACGAATGAAATTATTTTATGACAATATTTAATTAAATGGAAATTGTCATCTCTTAACAGTCATTAATTTTGAAATTTTCAGCAGATAGACTCAATTTTTTACGCTGCTTTGGGAATTATCGGAAGAGACTATATGTCCATTCACTCCAAAAAGTTTAGCATACAGCATCAGCAAAGAAACATGCCTATTTCTGGCCTATTATTACAAATTTATTTTAAAATTTTGCAAAAAATCAAAGATTGATTCTAACTTAAATAATAAAAGTGATAATTACCGTAAAAACGTATAAAAACTATTGTTTTATTGTGTGCTAGTACCACAAACGAGACAAATTCCGTACGGCCTCAAAACTCGATGTTAAACTGAGAACTCGTCTTTAACGACACCTGTAAATTTTTTTTACTAAATCATAGTGATTCGAATTTTTATCGACAATTAATATTCTTTACAAATTTTAAATATAAATCAGCTTTTGTCCATTCAGTGGTCGGTTTACCCTATATATATATATATATAATTGACAGAAGAATGGAAAGTCGATTTTTTAGTGATTAACATTTAAATGTGCGTACTTTATTATTATGCTATTTTCAATACGCACATATGTGATAAAGCGATGCAAACTATTAGACACATAATTTTTACGGGCGGAAAAACGGTGTTAAGGGTGGAAACTACCCCTCAAAGAAAAGTGCGTTACCCCTAAATGTATTTTTTTCAAGACTTCTATAGTGGTTTTTTATTGCTTTACATTAGAAGAATTTTGATTTTCGTTGCATTCAGATCGATGTACTGCTTGTGGGTGAAACTGCAAATCACCACTTGACTCGTCTTTCTTTGAGATGTTGTTTTCCCCCTTAAAACCGTCTTTTCGTCGATAAAAAAATACGAGTCCAATAGTTTTCAATGCTTTGTCACATATTTGAGTTTCAACAAAATCGAAGGTGGACACTTAAGTGGTGTTCCTTGCAAGTCTTTGGTTGTACTGATACTTATTATTTCGCAAGTATACAAAAATCTCAAGCATAAGAAAGCGCACATTAAAAACTCAGCACCTCTGTACCTGGAGTACAGTGGTGTATAAGTCCGTTATGCGAAAGCCTTTCGCTCGAAGCCACCTGCCGGATAATTCGCGAAACATATTCAGGTCACGCCTTCCCGGCCAGAACATTGATATTCCTGACAAGGGGATCTCATTTTAAAAACCACGAACCACCTGCTTTACTTATTCGACTGATGAAAAAATCTCATTATTCATCATGTTTAAACTAATACTTATTATAATACCGTTATCCACGATGAGCATTTTCATTTTCGGAGATTATCAATGCCATACAAAAATTATTATAATGGTGGATAGAATTACGACCAACGTGTTGGTTTCATGCAGAACAATAGGAAATATCTTGGATGGGGTGAATAGCTGCTGAATCCTGAATCTGAAAAGATCCACTTTTCAGGAAATGTTCGTTAGAAAGTACACTTTCATGCAACGTATTTACCGCCAGAACATTGTCATCTTTAGAAGAGTGTAAGCCGTAAACAATGATTTAGTGGCATTTTCAGTATTTTCCATGGAAGGGCCCAGTTAGGAAAATCCGTTCGGCAAGCCCCGCTAAAATCCGTTTTAAAATGGGGAATGCCCGGTCGCATTTCTGCTCGGGTTGTTTCCTAATGCACTACCGTATCGCATTTGCATTGGGCACAGGGAAACAGTGAAAAAACTGTGTCGATACAAGGATAAAACTGCATTCCATCGGTATTCGGTGCGCAAGTGAGTACACTGCTAAGCAGTCACCCATCCAAGTATCGGCTGATGGGTCAACGCTCCTTACCACGGGAGAAATCACCGAAGCTGCTCACCCCGCCCGTGCCTCCGCACTGTACTGACGATTAATCGAAATCTCGAAATTATTTTAATCGACTTTGAAATTGATCTTTCCTAAATTCCTACAATTTCCTAAATTCCTAAAATTTCCTAAATTCATGGAAATTTGAAATTGGTCTTTCCTAAATTCCTAAAAATTCCTGAATTCTTGGAAATTTGAAATTGGTCTTTCCTAAATTCCTAAAATTTCCTAAATTCGTGGAAATTTGAAATTGGTCTTTCCTAAATTCCTAAAATTTCCTAAATTCTTGGAAATTTGAAATTGATCTTTCCTAAATTCCTCAAATTTGCTAAATTCTTGGAAATTTGAAATTGATCTTCCCTAAATTCCTAAAATTTCCTAAATTCATGGAAATTTGAAATTGATCTATCCTAAATTCTTAAAATGTCCTAAATTCTTAGAACATTGATATTGATTTTTCCTCCATTCCTGAAATGTCCTAAATGGTTGAAATTTTGAAATCGATCTTTTCCAAACTCCTAAAATTTCCTAAAATCTTGGAAATTTGAAATTGATCTTGTCTAAATTCATTTTTTCCCATACCTCCGAGGCAAGTTCGCTAAACGTGGGTTCAGGTGGTCTCTTTCGACAGCGCTGCACGCAGTACGCGTTACTTTTCGACTTGTCATTATTCGTCTGGATTCCAAAATAATCAAATACGCCTCCATTTGACTGATTGGTTTAGTCTTTTACTTTGCCGGCGTTTCGAATTTTCCCACGTGTTTCCTATTGGAGTTTCATATGAAATAGGACACGGTCAAGTATAATCTGTTCGAAGATGTCTCGAGCTACCGGGGTAAACTCTGGCGCCAGGCTCCCATCACGGAGGCGAATGAAGAGATTTCGCTGTACTGACAGTAAAGCTAATGGGTACTGCCTAAAGCATACTATATTATTCCATCTAATACCTGCCTTCCTTGTATACTCGTGCATACGTTTAGACTGAGCAGCAGCAGAAACACGTCTTACGTGTATACCATTTTCGCCAAGATCCACGCGAATATTCCAAGCACACACACCCGCACACCTGTGCATGTGTAGGTGTGTGTGTGGCTGTTGGGAACGATACATACGTTTGCGGACTCGAGGCTTCGTGGGATGTTGCATTTTTTGTTCAACCGAACTGTTTCGCTTCCCAAGAAATAACAAGATCTGTTCGAAAAAGTACCCATTATGGGATAATCTACCGTGTTCGATAAAAAAAACTAATATGGCGACATTGACATTGCAATACAAGATTATGAATTCCATTAAAGTCTACAATTAGTAACTTGAAATATTTGGTCATCTCATAAATAATGCGGTTTTATTGTACTTTTATTTTTCAAAGTAAGGTGAACAAAATTCTTTTCTAATCTGAAGTATCCTCTCCTCCATTTTCTATAATGCTCTTCCATCTTTCTGGTAAACTTCCCCTCTTCCAAAATTCACTTGTCCGTGATGAAAAACGGAGTTGGAAAACCGGCGTTTCATGAGATGGCCCAGTATACTCCACCGATTGAGATGTTTTCTGAATATTCGATTTTTAGGAGCCTGTGGACCAGGTTTTTAGTGGCAATGCACGATTCCATTTTCCTTCTAAAATCGCATCTTCTCTGCATACTATAATTTATTTTGCGGAGGTGGAGCGTTAGCCACAATCCAAGATTAAATTTAAATAAATATATATGTTATTGCCTAGACTATGCTGAATTTTTACGAATAAAAAAAATTATTTCACCGCCACACGGCAGAGATAACAAATAGTTTAACGTATGCAATTTTACGTGCAGTTAGACGGGCAAGACGTTTATGTTACGAGTAATGTAATTCTTTTGCCTATTTAGCACCAAATGAACCATTTGTAAGGACGGATTAACGCAAAATAAACCTTTATTTAGAAAAAAATTAGAAACATTCTTTAGAAATTTACAAATATTTTTGGAGATTTAGAAACCATTTTAGAAATTAAGAGACATTTTAGAAATTTAAAAAACATTTTTAGAATTTAAGAACGTTTTTAGAAATTTAGAAACGTTTTTAGAGATTTGGAAACAATTTTAGAAATTAAGAGACATTTTCGAATTTTAGAAAACATTTTTAGAAATTTAGAGAAAAAAACCCATCTTGCCCATCGTGAACTATATAAATTCAATGTTGAACCATCAAAGTTTGATGAAAGATTACGAATCTGGGCTGGCGAATGAAGAGCATTGTTGCCAACCCCAGTGTCCGCGAAGTTGCCGTATTTCGGCAACTTAATATTAATCAATGGTAATAGTAAATAATCTCGTGACATAAATATAAAGAAGCATAATTATAAATGACTCAAAATTTCAATCTGGGTTGTATAAAACTTTCGCTGGCGCAGTTTTTTCATAATAATCCTCGATAATATTATACTTTTTGAGGTTAGTAGTAACAAAAGTTTTTTTTATTTACGTAATAAAAATCTGAAAATGCACAATTTAGCCTTTTAGTTAAATATTTTATGAAAAATTAGCACAGAATAAATCCTCGTATGCAACTTATTGGGTTCTTGAAAATAATATTCATAAACCATCATTTAACTAAACTGGACCGTCCCAACCCCCTTAAATATATAAAAACATGAATTGCAACGAGGTTGTTCACTATATTGCCATATATATTTGGTACTTCTCCAGAGTTTCATAAATACATCAAGGAACCCTTTTGTATTTCTATCCAGGTTCAATCATGAGAGTTGGAAAAAATCCACCCTGCAGGGCTTGACTAGTATGAGTATTGAAAAAAATCTTCTATTTTTCCGCGATAGAAAGACTCCACAAAAGTTGCGTATATTCCACGCCAAACAATTGCAAATTTTCAATATAATTCGTTAAACAAAAATGACCTTCAAAGTCGCTGTAATATTTTCGGTCCTTCGGTTGGTGTTGTCATAAAAATAAAACATGAAGAAATCATCGTTTTCAATCCGCACATGAAAATAATTGAAGGGGGGGGGAACCTTTTTTCAACCTAATTATCTCTGAACTATTCACCCGAAGTAGTTTGGTATCTATGTTTTCGTCGTATGCGATCTCGGGCAAGATTCTCCGGAAAAGGGGCAGTTCTTACGACTCGAGCAAATGGCTTCGCCGCAGTCGGTTTCCCAAAAAACGGAAAGAAAATATGTGTACGAAGTACACGCGTCATGTTAATAACACCTAAGATCGGGATACGCAAAACGCGGAGCGCAGTATATAACCAGCACCTTATGTATATATATATATATATATATATATATATATATATATATATATATATATATATATATATATATATATATATATATATATATATATGTAGAAAATATGAGCGTTGTACACGAGCACGGTGCGCGTATACCCGGTTTGTCGGAGCCGGTGATGGATACCGAGAAACGCTTTCATAGCCGTGAGCAGAGAGAAACGATGGTGCCTGTTTTGCAGTTCCCCTCATCGTTCGTAGAGTGTGCTGGTGTTTGGAGAAAACTGCCGAAAGGGGGATCCTTGTCGCACGAGAAAAACTTACTTCTACATACACTAAATGCACACAGCCAAGAAAAAAAAATTAATCTAAATAGGATCTATTAAGGCACAACACCACTGTGACCCCCTGTTTTTTGCCATTTTTCAAGAATTTTTTTTGTGGGAAAAAAAGAGATATTCGAATTTTTTTTTGTTTTGTTCGTTGTTTATTGAAGATACATAAAAAAAAAATTTCAAATTATTCACGCCCCATGGTGACGCTGGGGAAGCTCCCGCGTCAGGTACTGTTGCCTCTGCAGTGGTTCGCGGCACGCAGCAGAACTCTCTTCAAAGTCGATCTGAAAAAAATACCGAGTGTTTTCGTTAATAATATGATATTTTGAAGAGAAGTACATAGGGATTTGAAAAAATATTGATTTTTTAAAAATAGGCACGCTTTTGAAATTAAAGGACGATTTTCGAGCAAAATTTCTCGTCGAAAATAGGCTATAACTTTTGTTATTATTGAGATATCGAAAAAATCCTATGTACTTCTTTAGATAATCTAGTTTTATTGATGCAGTCCAAATTTGAAGTCGATCGGATAAAAATTGCTCGAGTTCTGCTGCGTGCCGCACTCAAAAAAGTGGTTTTGAGAAAAACGCGTTCAAAGTTTAGGTTTGTTAATTTATGCGATAAATTGGAAAAAAAATGTTTACCTTTAATCAGCGATGCCGGCACCATATAGCTGGCCTTCAAGAAGCAAATCATTGTCCCTAGCATCTTTTCTCGAACTTGTAGAGGCTCTTCTTGCCTCTTTTGCAGCGTCTGTGAGCGGGCGCTCCGCCAGCTCGATCCGCGGTGCGTCGGTTTCAACGCAAAAATTAAATCAATTTGGGCCGATAGTTATCCCCAACGTCTCCAAAACTTTCATGAGGCTTCTCAGGCCATCATTGAATAATAATACCGCGATATCAGCTGCAATATCGACGATTTTTTTGCTCCCGGACTGACACTTGGGGGCTATTGCCCAAACTGATTTGTTGTAGCTTTCGTTGTTGTTTTGCGTGAAGCCGCCCAAACAACGCTGCAGCAAATCGTCTCTGCTCAAATTTATATTGCTGCTCGGGGTCCCGCTGCAGCTGCGCGGGACCCCGAGCGTCACGGAGCGCTGCACCGCTTCACAAAATATTCAATATCTCCGAAAATAATTATTTTTTCGACCTGGGTCCAACAGCATCTTAATCTTAAATGTATTTTAGATTTTTCTAGATGGTTTTCAAAAAATCGATTTTTTGAAGCCGTCACAGTGGTGTTGTCCC
>OX101783.1:64548540-64568540 GCA_944452715.1 Ophion slaviceki | reverse complement strand
CCAAATTTCTAACTAGTTTAGTGTTTGCGATAAACCTCGTAACAAAAATGGTCTTAAACTGACAAGTTTGACGGACCCCAATTTCTTTATTTTTGAAGATAAAAAAGAATAAAAAATATATTTATGCTCTATTGAATGAGCTTTAAACATTGACACCCTACATGCCAGGATAAGAAATATTTTTTTTTCTGCTCCTTTTTCCAGTATGGGTCCCCCATGGGGTCAACATTCTACACAAAATATCCGAATTTCCGTTTCCGATACACCGGTTTGCCCTTTGGGTACGGAACCCTAAAAATGTTCTGTGTTGTAAGCGCGACTATACGGCAATTTATTTTTCAAGACCCTCGGAATATCGAAGTTATATTGACGTTTCATAGAACGAACGAACACCATTGAAAAATGTATCCTACATTTTTCCCTGACAACGAAAAAAGTAGCTGCGAATATTACTCTAAAAAATAGCGCTGTTTTTCAAAGAATTCAACAACCCTCCATACAATGCGATTTTTCGGATCGAACTCGATTACCGCCTTCATTTGTTGTATCAAAGTAAGCGATATTTGAAAAAAAATATCACAAAATCACCAGCCGTGCAACAATCTTCAGCTGATAATATGAAAATGAAAATTCCACAGCACACTGAGAAAAAAACCAATTGAATCAAAAAAATATATTGGTTGATCCAAATAAATGTGCTGCTGCGGAGTGCCACCGATATGTGAGATTGTTAGAATACTAGAAAATATTGGAAAATGTGATTGATTTAAATATCATATTATTTTATTTGAAAAAGCTCTTCCCTTCTCGAAATATCTACATTATCCTTCAAATAAAATTATATTCTATTGAAATCATTCTATATACAATCCGTAGATGTATGGATGAAATAATTAAGCAGTTGCTACAATATTTTTTATTTCGTACAAAAATATAATCAATAGAATTAATTATTTCTTCACTGCATCGAAGCGAATATGCCATGGGACGTAAGTTTTTCAATTTGTTTTAAATCTTAAATAAAAAGTGAGCATTGGAATGATCATCCACGATAATAGCGGATGAGAATATCAGATATCCAATGGAATATCCATGCAGAGAATATCAGATATTCAACTGATAAGAACAGATACTACACTTTGATCTTGGCCACAGGCCAAGAAGCGATACTCTTTAGAGTTTCTCCGGTGTTTAAGTAGATTTTCGGTTCGCGCTACGCTTACGAGAAACGAGCGCGCGTGCGGCTTCTAGCGGTTACTCCGAGAACTACGGGTTTCCTCACACCTATAATTTCGGCGGTGCTCGGCCACGATTTGGTTGAATTTTTTCAACCAAATGCGCAAGAAAAAAAATTATTTTCGCATATTTTTTTAACCAGTCAGACATTTGCTTAATATTTTTCAACAAAAATAAAATATTAATAATTTAACGAATAATGTACTTGGAAATCAATATCGGATATGGTGAAAAAATAACATATTTACTCAATAGAAATTTGATCTGAATTAAACGAGCGAAATTCAATTCTTCTTGTGTGCTCGAATCAACAATATTCATGTTATGAATTGAAACGCTTTTTTTGTTCGTTGCAGAAAATGCATGCAAAACTATTTAATTTGTTAGCGATAATTTTATAGATAGTTTCAATAATATATTGTTCTCGGCTAACAATATATCTTTTGAATGAACAAAAAAGCTTTTAATTTTATCATGTTATTAAAGTCAATAGCGTTTTGTTTGGACTAATAAATCCGATTATTCAAACCAACAATTTTACGATTGAATCAACGAAATTTCATTCAATAACACCAATGATATTGGATCAATAATTTCTTTTCCTCAGTGCACAATGCAAGATTCCACCTTAAGGCGTTACCCCCACTTGTAGCCCAAAAAAGGCCTTTTTCATGAATTTTTTTAAAGAAAACTACAAAACTTTTTTAATGGATCAACATACCATCTTAAAGAACACATCTTGAAGAACTTTCAGCAATTTTTTTATTGAAAAATATTACATTGTTTAGTGGCAAATGGCCGTCAATGAAATAATGTTTTTATATACACGGTTTGCGGTGACCAACATTGCGGCGAAGTGGATCATCTGGAAAAAAAATGCGGATGGATTTAGTCAAATATAAGTATAAAGTAGTCTTTAATCGAAGGATTTAAAAAAATATTCATTTTTCACAAAATGGCGGACAGTCAAAGTTAATGGTTCGATGTTAACGAAAAAAACGCCCGTTTTTTGGCTATAAAACGGCCATTTTTTTTCGAAAAAAAATATAAAAAGTATTAAATAAGCCTGCAAAATTTCACGAAGATGGGTTCATTAGTGTTCGAGTAATCTTGGTCACCGACTTCAGAAATGCCATTTTGAGAAAAACGCGTTTAAAGTTTCAATTTCAGGTTACACGAAGAAAATATTTTTTGTTGTAAACTTACATAGAGTCATATATTCCGGGCATAAAAAAAAACTGCACTTCAAATTGCACTTCAAAAAAATGCAATAAAAAAATCGATTTTTTCAAAATCGCAAGTGGGGGTAACCCCTTAACTCCAGTTTTTCGGACAAACACGAACGATTTAAAAAAAAAACCCGAAAACAATACACCACGTGATATATAAAGTGCCGTTGTTGGTAGCTCGCGTTCTTTTTATTGCAAATTGTACCGTTTATGTATACAACGTAATGTCCGAAGGTATTATGACGCTTCGTGGCGAACTTTTAGCGAGGATATATAACGCGTGCCAAGGAGTTTTGAGTTCTTTGAACGGGAGTAAAAGAAAATTGTTGTGCCTCGCTGTTGCTGGGAAGCGTACTGCTTCTCTTTCACATTCTCGCCGATTCGTTCGCGTTTTATCGTACACACCAATTGCTTGATTTCATCCGGGAGTTTAGCTTTGGTGGCCATTGATGCTCGTGTGTTTGTGTGTGTGAGAAAGAATCCACCGCAAAAATGAGACACTTCTAACCGTAACAACGATATTGTTGCACACAACAATAAACATATATATCCATACGATATATATATATATATATATATATATATATGTGTGTGTGTGTGTGTGTGTGTGTGTGTGTGTGTGTGTGTGTGTGTGTGTGTGTGTGTGTGTGTGTGTGTGTGTGTGTGTGTGTGTGTGTGTGTGTGTGTGTGTGTATACATACGTGTGTATAGATATATATTTATATATATATGAAAGCCGAGAGACCGCAGCATATTAGAGAACACTTCCGGACGGGGTACTCTTTGCTTTACGATCTACGATGAACGGTGTGAGTCCGAAAGAGGGAGGGCGAGAGAGCGAGAGAGAAGCAACTTCTCCGAGGGAATTGTAGAAATTGTACGCTCCTTATATTCTCGGAAAAGTTTAGCTAGAAACGACACAATCCCAAATATATATAGTTAGAACACGTATACAGATATACCTGATAGCAATTATCCATCTAAGGAACTGTCTTCGAAAAAAAAATTGTTGCGTGTAGCATCTCAACCGTCCTTTTTCTGTAACTTACGACGAAACGAGGACGTCTTTTTTTTGTCCCTCTACCAAGGATATTTTCGTCGAGAACAAATTGTGTGGTCTTACTGGAATCACCTGGTAGCATCTCGTTTCGAGAAAAATACGTGCTTTCTTCGAAAGAAAATTTATGCAAAGTGTGCATGAGTAATTGGGCCCGGAAAAGCTGTAAATTTATCAGTATCTGCCAAAGGTGTTAAGAGGCTATACCAGTCTGAACGCTGAAAATTTGGGTGTTTTTTGGGGATTTTCTTGGAAGAAAAGTACTGAATCAAATGTTTCGGAAAATTAAGAATATATTTGGCTATATTTGACCTATATTACATAATTTTTTCACAGAAAAATATTGAGATCCAAGCGACTTATGCACTGCTTTCGGAGGTGCCAAAAAAAGTTCCTCCACTGCTGACATGATTCCGACCGATTGAGTAGCCGAAACCGAAAAAAGAGAAATTGTCGTTAAACTGGAAGGTATTTCCTGTAGAATGACGTAGGATTTTAGAAAAATATCAAAATCTAACACAATGGCGTAGTTATGAAAAAAGTCTGATTTCTTGCCTATAAAATGGTCGTTTTTTTCAATGCCAAATCGTCAACTTTCATCCAATCAAAAATATCCTACGTTAATTGCTCTTGAAGTTACAAAGACAATCAATTTGAAAAATGTCATTTCGAAAAAAACCGCGTTTACAGATTTCACTATCGATCATTGCAATATAAAATGATATTGATATAAGGGATTAACCCCACTTGCGATTTTGAAAAAATCGATTTTTTTTTATTGCATTTTTTCGAAGTATAAGTATCCGGAATAAATGAATATATGACTCTATGTAAGTTTACAAAAAAAAATATTTTCTTCGTGTAAACTGAAATTGAAACTTTAAACGCGTTTTTCTTAAAATGGCATTTCTGAAGTCGGTGACCAAGATTACTCGAACACTAATGAACCGATCTTCTTGAAATTTTGCAGGCGTATTTAATACATACAAATGTAGTCTTTAATCGTTCGATTTTTTTTTCGAAAAAAATGGCCGTTTTATAGCCAAAAAACGGCCGTTTTTTTTTCGTTAAAATCGAACCATTAACTTTGACTGTCCGCCATTTTGTGAAAAATGGATATTTTTTAAAATCCTTCGATTAAAGACTAGTTTATACTTATATTTGATTAAATCCATCCGCATTTTTTTTCAGAAGATCCACTTCGCCGCAATGTTGGTCACCGCAAACCGTGTATATAAAAACATTATTTCATTGACGGCCATTTGCCACTAAACAATGTAATATTTTTCAATAAAAAAATTACTGAAAGTTCTTCAAGATGTGTTCTTTAAGATGGTATATTGATCGATTAAAAAAGTTTTGTAGTTTTCTTTAAAAAAATTCATGAAAAAGACCTTTTTTGCGCTAAAAGTGGGGGTAACGCCATAAATGATATAAATGATAATGATATTCTTGAAAGTATAAACTGTCGAAAAGGCAAAAAAAATCGATGTTTGAAAGTATCACACTGGTATAGCCCCTTAAATTTTTCGTATACATCAACCTGTCGAAAGACATGGATCGAACAGCTGAGCTTTTGACGGAGGGAAGGAAATGAAAGCGGGACGTAAGTCGACCCGAGCATCGTTTTCATAAGATGAGGACAAAGTTTATCGATCAAGGAACATGTCGCCCGAGACGACTGTATTTTCACTAACCGGGCGTGTAAATTGCGAGGAATTCACTTTTCAGAAAGTTCTTTCTCCAGCCGTTTCTGCGTGTACGAAGGTTGTTCTCGTGATGAGAAACCTCGGGTAGCGAATGTAGCCGCGTGTGAGCGGAGGAAAAAAAACGTGTGGAAAACAAGAGGTGGTAGAGGGAGCGAGGTAGAAAAGTGTGGTCGGTTCAATGTTTCGCTAATAGGTGATTAGGCAGTACACCTACTAATTAGCGTGGAAGCGTGGTCGCTACTGCGCTTACACTTGCGTTGAACAACTTCACCATATCCAATGTACAAGTCCGGACGTTATATGAGCACTATTCAGCGTGACAGCATCTTACTTAGCAAAGGCGTGAAGCTTGTTCGCTCTGCCGTTGCGAATTATTCGGTATGCGCGTGCACACATGTGCACACAGACACCTCGTGAATCGCGTCGTGGCATACCATCGGTGGGAAATTCTTCGGGGAGTTTTCCGCTACGGTGAGGCTCCAAGTGAATAGTGACCAATAATGATCAAGATGGATCGATGTCGAAATTTACGAAAATTCTACTCCGATCAAACGGACAAACGGATGATGATGATGATGATGATGATGACATTACATGACAACGATATCTTCAATTGTTGTCCCAACAACATCGAAAGCTCTAACATCCTCGTCTTACGAGATGATAAGGCATTTGGATGATGATGATGATGATGATGATGACATTGCATAGCTACAGTATCTTCAATGATTGTCCAAACAATTTCGAAAACCCTAGCATCCTGATCTTACATACTGACAAGACAATCGGATGATGATGACATTGCATGGCTACGGTATCTTCAATTGTTGTCCCAACAACATCGAAAACCCTAACATCCTAGTCTTACGAGATGATAAGGCATTTGTATGATGATGATGATGATGATGATGACATTGCATTGATACTGTATCTTTAATTGTTGTCCAAACAATTTCGAAAACCCTAGCATCCTGATCTTACATGATGACAAGACAATCGGATGATGATGACATTGCATGGCTACGGTAACTTCAATTGTTGTCCCATCAACATCGAAAACCCTAACATCCTGGTCGTACGAGATGACAAGACATTCGGATGATGATAATGATGATCATAATGATGATAATAACGAGGATCATAATGATGATGATGATGATCATCATCATGATGATGATCATGATGATGGTGATGATGATGGTGATGGTGATGATGATGATGATGATGATGGTGATGATGATGATGACCCTGCATGACTACAGTATCTTCAATTGTAGCCGAAACAACTTCAGAAACCCTAGCATCTTGACCTTACGAGATGACGACCGGATGACAACAATATGTGGCTACGATATTGTTGATTGTTGGCCAAACAGATCCAACATCCCGATCCGATTAAACGGACAATAGGATGATACGCCAGGACTACGGTTCTTTTTGATCGTCGGGTTGTTTTTATTCGGCTTGTCCGGCCTGTCAACCGTTGCAGTCTCCAACGTGACGTCTCTCTCTCGGCTCCGGAAGCAGCACGCTCTATACGTCATCCTTGTTTACTGGGACAATCAGCGATGGAACAGCCGTGGATGGAAGTCATCATTTCATACGGCCTGCATTGACCGCTGTGTTACCGTAATCCCTGGTCAACCCTGAACTGGTGGCTGCCGCTTCTGATCCGTTGTGAGGGAACCGCGGGTTCGTAAAGGAAGCGAAGATAAAGACAGAGGAGAGAGCGAAAGAGCGAGCAGTGAGAAGGATGGAGAGAGATGTGAGATGGACGGAGAAAGAGATAAACAGTCCGTGGTGGAGCCAGAGCCCCGGCAATACTACTACTAATGTATAGTTAGAGAATTTCATCCGAAGTGTGGAGTTAGTTGCAGCGAGACGAGAGCAGTACGATCGGACTCGGACTGTTTCAGGTTTTGGTCACGCGATGCCTTTTTTCTCTGCTTCCCGGTACATGGTTATCTCTCGCCGGAGGCAAGCCAGCCAAACAGACTACTCTACTCTCCTCTCTTCTTCGATTCTTGTTTAATGATGTGTGTGTGTGTGTGTGTGTGTGTGTGTGTGTGTGTGTGTGTGTGTGTGTGTGTGTGTGTGTGTGTGTGTGTATGTGTGTGCACACGAAGGCTGCATACGCGTACTACATAACATTGGAGGAGCCACTGGGGAAGTTCACCACAACGACTCTGTTGTCGACTGTGTTGGGCCTCGTGATATTATGTACATGCTCCAGTCGCGTTTTCTTATTGGATTCGATGCATGCTCTTCCACGTGCACTACCACTTTCCCGGCTCCTCGCAAATACCACATCGTTCCTTGCATCTTCGTGTGTTTTATCTGCGTACGTAAGCCGATCGGGAATCTCGGATGATGGACGCTGTGCTGCTCACTGCAACGCGTTCTGATCTATAACCCGCGGAACGCGATGCACGCTGCTTTCGGAATATCAAAACGTAAACTCGCCAGCACGCTTACCGAATACGTTGGCATTTCACGTCGTTCAAGCGAAGTCCAATGGATCCAGGGACTTGTTTTCTCTTGTTTTAAGGTTCCTCCATAGGGGAGTTGTGATCAGATGACATAGTCACATAAGACGGCATACCCTTAATATCTGTTCCAATATTCGCGCTATACTAGTAATGGTGGCATTCTATGGTTGGCTGATAAGTGTTGCTAGTAGCGGAATCTAGTATAGGCTTCAGTGAACGCGAGCTTCTCACCAACCTTTATACTCTATATTAAAATCTCATATCAGGCTGGAATCACCTCCAATAAACTTAACAGTCAACCAATGTCAGTAAACCGAAAGGCGAAGTATCAAGATCGAGTGAAACCCAAAACTTAAACTGTTCTAGGCAATAATCCGTGTGCTAGAGACCCTAGGGGAAATGACATCAATACATATACCCATGTAAAAACAATATATGAATAAACACATTTTGAAACTGAATGCGAGCTTCTACGTAGTGAATGTGATGAAAGTGATGATGAAATGCAAATAAAACTGATCACGTCATTATCTAGTGCTAAAAATACCCGCCGGGTGAGATTTTTTCTAGTTGAACAAATTTATTCGTAATCTAGGGTCATTGAACTTCACAAATAAGTACTGCACAACGGATATTCTAAGCCCAAAGTTTTTGTCACAACAGATAAACAAAATCTGCACTCACTTATGGGTAAGTTGACATACCAGACGTCGGTGTAAGATGACACGCTATGTCATCATACCATGCTGCGTATAAAACCGGATATAAAATCAGACTTTTTGGCTTGTCGTTATAGGATGCCTGGCTATTATCAACGAACCTCGACACGTAAGAGGTAATCACAAGAACGCACGACCAAGACCATTGATGCTGTAAAGAATAGGATGGGTTGGCTTTAGCGTCCGGACATTTTAACGTGACGCAGGCAACACTTCATCGTCACTCCACTAATGTTCCAGTAAATATTGGTTGCTATAAACTAATCTCTAACCCAGATATTAATGTATCTGAGCATAATTCGTTTGACGGGTGTAAGATGACATATGTCATCTTTAGACTGAAGTATATCGTCTTGCACATATCGACCTACATGTGGTTTTTTGTTGTTCTATTTTTTATTTAAGTAACTAATGTCGGGAAAGTGATTCTGTTTCATGATAATAATGAATCTGTATGGATATACGCTTGGCTTTGAATTCATACAGCATCATTTATTCAGATATTTATTGTAGAAGAGAAAGTACGTAATCTTAAACACAACTGCCCTACGCCCTTGCGGGCTTTAGCGACCTCATCCCTTTAAGGCGGGAGTCTGGATTAGAAGGTACGAAAAATGGTTTTTTTTATTGCTTAAATCGATAGATAAACTATCTAAGAATATAGTTACAAAGTTACAGAGGCCAATTGTGAATATTTTCGAAGACACAAGGCCAAAAGCAGAGAAGCGATTGATATTTGATATTGATAATTCCTCCTATTGAAAACGTTGAAGGGCGTTTTCTCCAGTTTTCATTTTCACGATCTTTCCAAATTGGCGGGCGTGATAGCAAAAAAACTAAACGACCTATTGAATCAAACCAAAGTTTATTTTCTTCAGTATGAAAATCTCTTCTAAGTGAATTAAAAAACTCGTTGAAAAAGTCTTTTTAAATAATTTTTATAGCACGTTAACGTTTTTTTTAAACACATTTTATATTCACACCTGAGAAAAGTTATAATTTCACGATTTTCTCAGCTTTTTCTTAATTCACCCGGAAGAAAAGTATATGTCAATCGAAAATTTGATTCCAACGTTGCTTGACACATCAGACTTAATCAGGTTGTTGCTCAATCATTTTTGAAGGGTGGGGGGAGAAACGAAGTTCCTGTGCTAATATATTGTGCGACGTCACCAGTGCCAACTTATTGTAGGAAAATATTAATGACGTGTACGACTGAATATCGCGAAAATTATTTACATCTATGGTAATTTGAAGGAGTCAGGATTATCGGAAAATTTAATGTGGATGTTTTAAAATCCTATTAAAATAGACACGAGCTTTGGCAACGTCGAACTGTTAGTTTGACTGCGATGACTGTCAAACTGACAGGTCGCAGCTGTGTCACGTGCGTTTCGTGCCGGTCGGCGTTTTCAGAGGTTATGTGCGAGCAAAAGAAGGCAACAAATTATTCAGAAAAAAAGATTAGTGCGCCGCAAAGTTTCCGATGGAAAAGGCAATTTGTCAGTGCTCGTGCCTAAAATGGCAACGACGTTGCCCCGTACGACCAATGCGATGAAGTGGAAATTGATGTAAACTTTAAAATTTAACAATTAACAAACGAGTGCGGAAACCTCTGTTCTCCTTTCGCCAGTACATTCAGAAAATATATCATAACGTTTAGTAACATTCTCAGTAATATCTATTTACCTCAATATTTTTAAGGCACAACCATAAAAATATGGCTAGCCCAAAAGCTGACAAAATACCCACAAACTACCGGCGATAAAAAAAAACATATCACGAGATCGCAAATTCTCGATCACGACGATGAAGGGGTCTTCTCACTTTAGACGCTAAAAAAGGCTATTTTCATGATTTTTTTTGATAGGTTTATAGTATATAAAAGTTGTTACACTTAATAAATACACTTTCGAAATATACCAAAAAAATTTTTTTGTGTATTTACGTAAACCGAACGAACTTTAAACGCGTTTTTCTCAAAACAACGTTTTTCGACGGCTTGTTGATAAAATCTTCGAAACTACTGAACCGATCCTTATGAAATTTTAACCACACATTCTTTACAATTATAGCTATAGCTATGGCATATCAAGAATTTAAAAAAATTATTTCTACTATTTGTTTGCCAAAAACGGTGAAAAAACACGTTTTCTTTGTTTTTCTTTCGAAAAATTTCAGCTATTTCGTTATTTTTGCATATATAAAAAATCGTATGATATGCGCTATAGCCAGTTACATACTGAATCTAAAACCGTTTGATTTTTTTGTTTCGGATGATCCATCTCCGAGATTTCATCAACAACACAGACCTACAATTTTTTAGGAAATTTGTTTAACTACCATTTTCGTCTATAAATAGTGACTTAAGGGGTTAGGCCACAGTAATGGGTATTTAGTAGGAATATCAGGCCGTTAGCATTTAAAAAAAAAATTCGATGTACAAAATGGCCGACTACTCGAAACTTCTCGAAATAATTTTTTTCCAAGTGGCGTGACAAATAACTTCAACAATTTTCACTCGATTTACTTCAAATTTAAAAGTTATGTTCCTAATTGCATTTCGCAGAGAAGTACGTACGGAATTTCTGATTAATGGAAAACTTTTCATTTTATGAACAGTTTTCACTGAAAATTCATTTCTTAAGTTCAAATACCTACAACTTTTGAATAAACCAATATTTTTTAAATTTCGTACGTACTTCTCTAGCTATTCTAACGTAGATTGACGAGAATTTTTGTGTTTTGTTCTAGGTAAAAAATTGTGGATGCTAAATGTCACGCCACGGAGCGCCTAAAAAAGAAAACAATATAAAATATTAATAATCGGCCATTTTGTACATCGAAAAAAAATGTCAACAGCTTGACATTCATACTAAATAGATGTGTAATTCATTTTATGAGTGAATCACTTTTTCATGCGAAAAAAATTGTAAAATTCGCACATGATTTTATACCCGTTACTGTAGCCTAACCTCTTAAATAAACATTTTTTTAAAATGTATTTCGAAAGTGTATTTAATTAGTGTAACCACTTTTATATCAATATCTATAATACAAACCTGCCAAAAAATTAATGAAAATAGCCTTTTTTAGCGTCTAAAGTGAGAAGACCCCTTAAGATGCTACACGCCGTCGTGTTACACTCTGGAAAGGGAAAGCGGAAAATAGACAGCCCGCAATGATGTTCGTGGTTGTATAGAGTCGGATCAACGTGGATATATTCGAGCTTCCGTGTGTTTTATATACGAGCACATTGAGGTCGAACCCGGGGGGCTATTAGAGTGTCATTTCAGAGGGCAGGTCGTTATAAAGTGCCGGGAATAAATGATATACGACGTTTATAGGCAATATTATAAATTGTATAGTTGAGAAACTCAGTTGTAGCAAAAGGGCACACACGTCGCATCTGCTACCGGAAATAAGCCCTGACGCACAACTTATGCATTATCCTCAAACGAGCTCCAACTGTACAGGTGTATTACATATGATGGTAAATGTTGAGAAATTGTCCGCTCCCCCCTTCTTCCTGTAGCCCCCGCAAAAGGTTAATAGGAATAACTAATTTTCTCGTAAATTGAACGCCTGATTGCTCGGAAAGTGCAATTTTACGATCGCCGCGGTTAATACAACGATGCGAAAGGTTGTAGCAGGGATCTATATTTAACCGGTTTTCGTTCATCGCTGTGAAAATGTCTGTACCGGTCAAATAATACTTCTATCAAGTGCCGATAGAAATCGGCCCTTGATTTCATTTGGAAAAGAATAAATACGAAGAGAATGAACATCAACGAAACATCATTTACAAGGAACATCACTTGAGTTTCCGCCTTCGATTTTGTTGAAACTCATATTTGTGATAAAGAATTGAAAACTATTAAACACGTATTTTTTTTGAAAAAAGAATTTTATGGGGCTAAACCACTCTTCAAAGAAATACGTGTCACCCCTTAATTTAATCTTTTGTTAATACTTCTATAGGGATTTTTTATTGCTTTCCATTGGGAGAATTTTAGTTTTTGTTTTATTTGGATCCGTGGACTGCTTGTGGGTGAAACTGCAAAATCACCCTTCAATAAGCTTTTTTAGGGGTAGTTTCCCCCCTTGTAACCGTTTTTCCACCGTTAAAAAGAATACGTGCCCAATAGTCTTCAATGTTTTATTACATATATGAATTTCAAGACAATCGAGTGCGGACTATTAAGGGGGGAGATACCTTTAGGCGAGGACATTTTTTCTGATTTTCATGACACTTTTAAAGGGATGATTTCTTCACCATCTTTAAGACTTAGGTTATGCTTCATTGCTACTTTTGACTCTTACATAATATTATTTTGATTAATCTTTGAAAATGGCGGATGTATGGCCCGCTCTTCTAAACTGCATTTTCAAAACTTGCGCGACGTATAAAGCTAAAAACCTAATCGACTAGCTAAAAAACTAATCGATCGATTCTCATGAAATTTGATCTACATCTTTCTAACCTTATTGTCTAAAACATGATTCTAAATGTATTTGAAAATAAAAAAAAAGTATTTTATCATCACAAAATGTAGCCATTTTTCGGAAAATTCAATCTTTTTGTTTCAAAGCGTACCATTTCATGGATTTTCAACATTTCTCACTTTTTCTTGGTTCATATTTTGCGTACGAGTGTCAATGAAAGAAAAATCATCGTTGGTTTTTTTTCAGATTGATCCCGCCGACGCTACGTGTCCCGCCTGACAACATCGGCCGCCACCCGTTTAGAAGACCGTGCTATATCTCCGCCATTTTCAAAGATCAATAAAAAAAATACCACGTAGCAGCCAAAAGTAGTAATAAACCATACCCTAAGTCTCAATAATAGTAAATAAATCTTTCCTTTAAAAATAAATCCGGAAAATCAGCCATTTTTTCCACGCCTACAGTTATCTGCCCCCTTGAGTGATGTTCCTAGTTAGACTGATACCACTCCTAATTACTTTCAGCCTCGCGTTTTCTCACGAATTTCGCGTACCGCGATAATTTCATTACAAAAAGGGAAATCGAAGGATCTGCAGCTTAGGAAACGCACTGCGAATTAGTTCGTCACCGCGGTGCAAATAGAAATTCTAAATGTCGAGGGGGGGATTGATGTCGGTGGTGATTGCACAATCGTTCATGGTGGTTAGAGCGAAAGGTTTCGCTCCACGTTTGAGTTACAGTTGAAATAAATGATTGCTCAACGTTCCTTGGTCAACAGTTATAATATCGTTACTGAAGTCCAAGTCGATGACTTGTGTCATTGACTTACACCGCCTGGAAATGAACGTTTACGTTTTTTTTGCCCCGTTACGTTTCTTCCTAATACTTGACTATCATTCATCTCCTCGAAGCTGTGCGAGTTATTTTACATTCACGTTTGTCCTGTTCCACAATTACGATTCACTAGTTTTCTCTATTGACAACTCAAGCTGACAAGTGGCGCACAGATATATGCGCGTGTATATGGAAAAGTGATATACATATGAATAAACAGCCGTAGACATTCGATTGCAGCGGATCGAAGGAGCGTCAGATAATTTCTCATCACACGCTGCCACAATAACGTGGGTAAAATGGATTCGAGAACGACATACAGATTCTCCGCTCCGTAATTGGCAAATTAGTGATTACACAAAATGATCCACGAGGCCAGTCGATAAAAAAGCAATAACAATCCATGATTAGCCTGGAGGAGAAGCGAGCCAGGGTAGCAAGTAAAACTACCAGGCAACTGAGAAAAACCCAACAATCATCGCAATTCAGCTGATAATTTCTCCTCCCCGCCACATTAGCTTTCTTTTATCACACGTTTTTCCAGATCGGAACTCAGAGGTGGAGTACGATGGCATCGTAACCAGGAGCGTGCGATTTTATTGAGAATAATTGCGAAAGCTTATCGCGAGAGGAATATATAACTACTCGTGGTGATGGTGGTGAACGGTCGATCGTATTGTCGGAGGAATTATCACTGGAGAGAAGGTGCGATCGGCAGGCACATGCGTATTTGTGGATAATTGATTATCGACAAGTTCCCGGAAAGTGGCTTCGCTTGTGTTCTCATCGGCAAGTGTTGGATTGCACGTGATTGAGATTGTTCATTGAAAAACGTAGGTATCTCAGCGTTGCTCCTGTGGATGAAGACCGTTTCGAGCAATTCAATCGTGAATGCAGGAATTACGCGTATGATTATAGGAACGTAAGAAATATGTGTTGGAATTGCAACTAATCCGAAACCGTTATTGCACCTAATAAGCTGGCTGTGTCGCAGCAAAGTGCTCCAAGCCAAGCTGAATGGCAAAAAGATCACACGGACAAGTAACATCACGAACTTCGTGTGTGTTACACTCGTACTTTCTTGATCATACGAGTTGGCGTGCCGCACCAGACCAGCTAGTAATGGATTTTTTCTCGCCGGCAAGTATAACACACGTGACTCTCCATCGGGGAAGATCGACAGATCAAGAGCTCCTGCCAGAAAGAGCGCCACAAGATGATCATCAAGTGGCAACGGCAAAGAGAAAGAACATTATAACTGGCACCCTTCCGAGTAACGAATCCTCGCCACTCACACCGAACGATGGATAATTCCAGGCTTCGTTATAAGTGTACGAGGAAAAGAAGTGCGCTATACAGTCCTGAGAATACACTAGGAGAAAAGCTGCGAGGGCTGGATCATTCGTTTACTTCGTTTTTTAAATGTAGGCTAATTACGTACTTCACACCGTGTACGTGTCCGTACGTTATATTTTCCGTTCGATATTTGCATCCTTTTAACAGACCCGTGCGATCCATGTACAACTTCCACCTTCCACATCTACACCTCCCTTTTCTTTGCAATTATTCCTTCATCATACGAAGCGAAATTGATCTACGCGTTGAATATACGAATACCCGAGCTTACGCGGATTTCAATCAAATGTCTTGAGGCTCAGCATGTCAAACCCAATGATTCCGAGGCCTCTTCGTTAGATGTTGATTTCCAAGCACAGAGTAACACTCGTCTGCGACTAATGCTCAATTACACTCTAATTGTCGATACTTCGCCATGTCATCATAGACTCGAAGATACCCGCCAATGGCTCATGCATGATTGGCATCCGCGCCCACTTTGTATGGACCGACAATCAACAACGCAGGATCATGTGTCGCGTTTGAGTAGGAAGCCAGACTGGCCACATCTACAATAGGCGGTAGTTCCGTAATATTGTTTTTTGCTGCGAACAAAGTGCTACGAGGAACTAACCTGCGAGACGATCTTTCAGATGGGGATGAGCCTGAAGTGGATGAGCAGCGAGATTGGCGAGAAGACTAGCTCTGTGGAGACCCGCGGCCGCCGCCTGTTGTTGACTATGCTGAAGTGCCTGAAGACTCCAGGGTGGTAGAATGCCCTGGGTCGGTAGTCCACCTCCGGGACTGCCATTGGTGCCCGGTGGTCTATGAGCCGGGACTCTGATGACGCCACCACCGGTGTAGATCAGTCCCGAGCCGCCAGGAAACAATCGGAAAGGTGCGAGTAGATCGGCAGGATGCATGATCGAGTTGGTCGTGTGCATTTCCGGTGTACTGCCCGTATCGTCGTCGTCCTTTTCCGACATTTTTTCCTCAAGCTCGACACCCCAAGATCTCCTGCCATCCTCAATGTTGGAACTTCTGTTGTTACCGTCGTCCCAATTCCACGAGGTTCTTCTCTCCTTGTCACTGTCAGGATCGTCCGATGGCGCTGGACTCTTGGGATTGTTGGGCTGGTTGCCTCGGCTTTCGCCCAACAGTCGGCTTATACTGAACGGATGACTGCGCGGGGACACGTCGTTCTGCAAATGTTCCTTCGTGTGGCCGTTGGGCGGTGGAGAGTTGGAACATTCCGACGGCGCCTCGTTTGGGTTACGGTTCTTGTTCGGCGACGATGAGTTAACGTAGTTACGGGGACTGCAACTTCGCGAATCCAGATCGTCCACGTTAATCTCCTCGGATGGATCTACGTCACTGTCACCACCGCGATCCGACATGATTAAGATTCAAGTGTCTCGTCTTGTTTCGTCTGCCTGGAACCTTTGGCAATCCTCTCAGCTAGTTTATTCGACTACCGATGATCCTTTGTACTCGTCAATGATACGCGGTCAATTGTCATTGACCCGCAGACGAAATTTTCGTGCCACTGACACATCGATGACTACGCCGTTAACCCTGAACTTTATAACACGGCGATCAATCTTCCCAGGTCTAAAGCACACTCGTTGAAATCTTCGACCGCGTCGTTTACCGACGAAGTGGACTCGCGTCGATTCTAAGTACAATTAATTCTCAATTAACCGATACACGTGAAGAACTTCAACGTTGGGCTGGAACGTATTCGACAATGGCCGACGAGAAATCGCGAAAGTCGAATATAATGTGTATCCTACGGCCTCTCGTTTGGGGAGTACTCTGCCGCGGAACCCGTGGGTTTACCGGTAGTGGGTACCTGTTTCGTATACGGATAATGATTTGGAAATTAGGGAGCCGCGAGTACGAGTCCCAATATTGCCGGGAGCACCTTCTTACGATCGTTCAGGTATCCCTGTTGTCCCGATCCTCTTGCCAATGATGATGCGCCCGGTGATCGTTTTTCGTCGGCCATTTTATGGACCATAAACGTTTACCGTAGCTTTTCCAGGTAAAGGCCCCACCGTATGTGGTGGAAATAAATACATGTATACAACGATATATGCTATACGCTACCTTGTTGCCGCGTGCACGATATCTCTCGCCGTCTTTATCTCTCTCCCTCTCTCTCACTCTACACTATCATTTGGATGATCGGTTTGCCGGCTCTCGTCTAATTGGCTCAGACTTTTGAAAGACTCCTCACCGAGGTTATGCGCGACTGAGCCGCAAGCGGCTGCGCTTTTAACCTCTTTTACGGCCACTCTTGACCGCTCGATCACCCAAGATTCCACACAGCCTTTAACTTAACTTTTTAATTGAACAATCATTACCATCCGCATTTCGAACGTTACAACGAACAACCGAGCATCGAAATTCGACCGGCGTGAGGTGATGTCTTTACACTTCAACCAAGTTCATTCTCGCAACACATTTGGACGATCTTTGCAACGTATTGGCTTTCGCTCGACAGCAGACTTTGGAGGTGTTCTCCACCGGAGACGCGGGTACCGAAAACTTCACTTGCCAATTGCAGGACCTTTGTATCGAACTACATGCACGCACAATGAAAATGGCCGACTAGGCAACCACTCGATGTTGAATGACACATTGGATAGGTCCTGTATTCGTTGATCACTGCGCGTCACTGTGGATCATCGACGGCCCGGCAATCTTTGCTCGCGTCATCCGCCGATATTCCCGGTGATGATCGACACTCGGATTAGCACTTTTGTCCGTCAGACGTGATGTTTTTTCGTTGCCCCTCGAACGCGATGGTAACTTCGTACGAGGAATCAGCAGCCTCTTGCTCGGTCCCTTTCGTGTCTCACGTTGTCAACGTGTATCCATCATCTGGCGTCACTTGTCGTGATCAGCTGCTGGGTCGGGTATTGGGAACGAGAGGCGCCGTGACAAAGACCGTGGACGAAGTGAAAGGCAACAAAAAAAAGATTCGAAAAAATCACGTCCTTCTGGCGGCAATATCGGTGCGGCCCTGCGCCTTCGCTTCGTCGTGGTAGAGTGAAGAGGCTCGGAGCAAACGGACAGCAGGGGCTCTGCTTGCTCCATGAAAACCAGGTGGTTATCCCACCACTGCCTCGGCAAACCGTGGCTTAATCGAATGGCCTGCGTTGGGTTGTTTACACGCCCCCAAAGGCACATCGACCAATCCTACACATTCGAGGCACGCCTACGCAGTATCCCATTGGCCAATCGCAAATTGATACCTGTTTAACATTTGGGTAGAATGTTGCCGGTGATCGCCTTTTTGCCTGTATTATTTATTGGCTTCGTTATTCTATTCGTTTTTTCGTACTAACCTCGGCCTTTTTACCTTACGCTCTCTCTCCCTCTCGCCATTTCTCTCCTTTGCCCGGTCTGCCTTTGGGTTTTGGTTTTCTCACCCTACCTCTCACATTCCGCGCTCCGTCTAATCTCCAACTGCATGATCCTGTCTCACTTCCTTTTTAGCCTTCTCCCATTGCCTTTCCCCCTTTTTGCTTCTCTCATTTGCCCTTCCTGTCCCCTCCCCGCTATCGCTGTCTTTGTCGTGTGCATATCCCGAACTATACCTTCGACGTACCTTTTTTCAACTTTGTCTCAACCGACCAGCCTCCGCGCTCCCTTCCCACGCCCTCTTCCACCTTCTCCGCGCTTACTTCATCCGGATCGCGAGCAGCAAACGCGCCTGAGAAGCTGCGATACTTAATTACGCGAATATACTTGCGAGTACGCGAATGCTCGCCAGTAGACTTCCGTTCCGTATCTTTTCTCGCATCCTTAGCCTGCCTTTCGCCTCCTGTCCTCCTTTTTTCCTCGCCGCTTCCAGCACCGCGAGAGGTTTTTTGTCTGCAGGAATGGCTGCGAGATACACGCGTATACATCTATATGTATGTGTTCAGGGATCATGAAGAAAGATGCGCCACGTCCGAAACGCCTAACGAGACCGATCAATCGACGGAGCCCCGATCGTTCGATTGATAGAATGAATTTTCAAGTCGGCGTATAATCTCGATTACTCTGCCGTTTCGCTTTTTTCCCCTCTTGTATCGTTGGAGCCAATGAGAACTTATCAATCTTCCTCTGCTGAACAATTAGACCGCCAAAAAAGAATTTAAATGGGATCTGTTTAAATGAATTAGGTTTTTTGCTTGTCTCACGGCAATTTTTATCCATATTGAATGTATGGGAAATATTTACAATGAAAAATATCGTCATTAGCGCGAATTAACGTCCATTTTATTTAAATATATATTTCTGTTGAATTCTGGAAAGATCTATTTGAATAAAATACATTTTTATTTGCTTGCAATAATGTGTCTTTCATTCGAATAGATTTTCTTTTCGAACGGATATTTGAATCGTCGATATTTCGATTTGCTTATAGCAAATCTCGAGTAAAGCCGCCACCATATGAAAAGTGTATGTGAATCAAAAGAATTTTGATTTTATATTTTTGTATAGCATGTATACGTGTATAATGCATGTACCAACAGTATGAAAACAAATAAATACAATTGTAGGATCAAATAAAAAATGTGACAAAACGTTGGTCAAGACCTTGATTAAAATAAGTAAGTATTTGTTGCAATAAAGACAGGCCATTGATTCAATGAAATAGAAAAATGTTTGACTCTATGAAAATTCTTCTTAATTAAATAGATACATTAAGTGGGTTCAACTAAATTGTTTTTTTTTTAACAGGTGAAACAAAATCACAGATTTGTTAGCAATCCATATAATATTTAATTATTGGACGATTTTAAATAGATCTTGATTTGAATAAATGGATTTATTCAAAATAAATAATTCCAATAATGGAATGAGATAGAAAAAATTAATTTAAAAAAAAATCTAGTTAATTCGAACAAGAAAAATCGATCAGACGTATCTAGTTAATGTCAACAGAATTT